>JAJOOO010018444.1:0-21471 GCA_029582685.1 Solanum piurae | reverse complement strand
TTTGCTTTTCCTTTAGTATATTTGCAGTCTATTATATGTTCTTTTTGGCTTACCACATAATATTCTTCTTTTTGTCTTTTAAAGAAATTTTTTATTATTGGTACTTTGAATATTTTTTCTACACTTAGATCTAATTCTTTTCCTTTTATTTGTTCAAATATGTTAATATCGAATATGATTTTTTGCTCTGAGGATTCTTCATTTATATATTCTTCCTTATCTATTATTTTTATTTCTTTTTCAGTCATTATCAGATATATTTAATTCTTCTATTTCTGCACTTAATTCATTTTCAGATAATTCATATATACTATCATCGCTATCGAGTTCATAATCTATATATTCTAACTGCATATATTCGTCATTATTTATTATTATTTCAGCTATTTGTTTTTTCTTAGGATTTTTAGGTAATTTACAATCTTTAGCTATATGTCCTAACTTTCCACAGTTGTAACATGTACATTCAGTTATTTTCTTTTTTGGTTTATATGGTCTTTTATTGTTAAATTTTTTTACGTAATATCTTCTTCTAGGCCTTTTATATTTATATTGGGATTTATATTTTTTGAATTTACCCTGTTTTCTGTTCTTTTTATAATAATTATCAGTGCATCCGAATTGGGGTGCTACCTTGTCTTTACAACATGCTAAATTTTTTATTATGGATTTTTCCATTTTTATCTCTTCCCTATATTTCTCACATATATCTGAATACCATTTTTGCAAAAATCTTATTCTTGCTCCTAAAGTATCTTGTTTTGTACTAATGCATACTCTTGCTTACATTCTCATGAAATGTAGGGTCTGGTGATTTTGAGTTCCATTCTTGAGGATAGGTTTCTAAAGCAACAAGAAGTTGAAGATTGGTGAGTCCTCATAGCTTCGAGGACAAAGCCATTATTTCCCTTATGTCTTTTACTTTCATGTTTTGAGACTATTGTATGGGCTATGCCCCAAGATTTATTCAACATTGTAATAGATTGTTTCAGACAAAGTGTAGTAAGAGTTCCGCTTGCTTTTATAAAAGACTTCGATTGTATGGATAACGTTTTAAAATTTCTGTACTTTTCTATTATCTTATGTTATGATATGCGAAGTGGCTTGTATGAGATCCCTTTGGGGTCAAGTACGCCATGTTACATCTAGGGTGTACCCCTGGGTTGTGACATTAACTTGCCAGTCTAAAATCTGAACTGGAACTTCCTCATAAGAAAGATTCTCCTTTACTCCCAAACCTTCTAAAGGAACTACATGTGTCGGATCTCCAATGCATTTCTTCAATAAGGATACATGGAAAACCAGATGCACCGAAGCCAAATCATTAGGCATTTCAAGTTCATAAGCGACTTTGTCAATTCGCCTCAAAATCTGATATGGTCCCACATAGGGGGGACTAAGCTTCCGTTTCTTCCCAAATGTCATTACACCCTTCATGGGTGAGATTTTCAAGTAGACCCAATCATCTACCTCAAACTCAAGATCCCTTCTTCTAACATTGGTATAGGACTTTTGTCAACATCGAGCCATTTTGAACCTTTCTCTAATGATCCAAACTTTGTCCATAGCCTCATGGACTAGTTTAGGACCTGTCAAAGCGACTTCACCCACTTCAAACCAACCTATATGGGATCTACACCTCCTATCATATAGAACTTCAAATGGATTCATACCAATAATTAAGTGATAGCTATTGTTATACGCAAACTCAATCAAAGGCAAGTGATCATCCAAATGACCCTTGAAATCAATTACACAAGCTCTCAACATATCTTCCAAAGTTTGGATAGTAAGATCCGTGTGCCCATGGGTTTGTAGATTAAAGGTCGTACTAAGCTTAACATGAGTACCACGACCCTTTTGAAAGGATTTCCAAAACCTAGAAGTGAATTGGGTACCACGACCAAAGATAATGGATAAGGCAACTCCATGCAACCTAACCATTTCCCTTAAATACAACTTAGCATAGTCCTCTGCCGAATAAGAAACCATGACGGGAATGAAATTATCCTATTTCGTCATATGATCTATAATAACCCAAATCGAGTAATGTTGTTGTCTGGTGTGTGGTAAACCAACATTAAAGTCCATATTGAGGTCTTCCCACTTCCAAGTAGGAATGCTAATATCTTGAGATAAACCTCCCAGCTTTTGATGCTTAAATTTCACTTGTTTGAAATTAGGACACTTAGCCACAAACTCCTCAATATCCTTCTTCATTCAATTCTACCAATAGATCTCATGCAAGTCACGGTACATCTTGGTGGCTCCAAGGTGAATGGAGTATTGAGAACTATGGGATTCTCATAATATTTTCTCTCTCAAGTCATCTACATCGAGAACACACAAACAACCCTGATATCTAAGCACTCCATCTCTCCCTTGGGAGAAAGCCTCAACTGACTTCTTAAGTACAATGTCCTTCATTTCAATCAAGATTGGGTGAAGACCTTACTTGGCTTTCACATTTGCCATAAAAGATGACTCTAAACCATTGTTAACCATAACACCACCTTTAGTGAGTCAACTAACCGAACACCCAATGGGGACAACCTATGAACATCTCGTACCAACTCCTTCTTATCATCCTCAATATGAGAAACACTACCCATCAATAACCAACTAAGAGCATCTGCAACCACATTCGCCTTGTCTGGTTGATAGAGAACACTCATGTCATAATCTATTAATAACTCAAGCCACCTTCTTTGGCAAAGATTTAGATCTTTTTGTTTAAACACATATTGCAAGCTCTTTGGGTCGGTAAAAACATCTACATGGACACCATACAAGTAATGCCTCCAAATTTTTAGAGCAAACACAACTGCCGCTAGTTCAAGGTCATGTGTAGGATAATTATTTTCATGAATCTTAAGTTGCCTTGAAGCATAGGCAATGACTTTCCCTTTTGCATAAGGAAACATCCCAATCTAATTCGTGAATTATCACAAAAAACAACGAATTCATCAGTTCCTTCCGGTAAAGTCAACACCAGAACGGAAGTAAGTTTATCTTTAAATTCTTGGAAACTCTAATCACATAATTTGGACCATATGAACTTCACCTTCTTTTAGGTCCACTCCGCCAATGGAGATGAAGTCGAAAAAAACCCTTCCACACACCTTCTATAGAAACTAGCCAAACCCAAGAAACTTCTTATATTCGAAGGGGGTAGAGGTCTAGTCCAACTTTTAACCGCATCCGTCTTCTTAGGATCTACCTCAATAATCTTACAAGAACAGTGTGACCAAGAAAATGCACAGACCTTAGCCAAAACTCGCATTTACTAAACTTTGCAAAGAGTTGTTGGTCCATGACGACTTGCAACACAATCCTCAAATAATCGATATGCTCGTCTTCACTCCTCGAATAGATCAATATATCATCAATGAACACAATTACAAACATATCAAGTTATTGTCTAAACACTATATTCATTAAATCCATAAATGTGGCTGGAGCGTTAGTCAAGCCAAACGACATTACCAAAAACTCATAATGACTATACCAAGTTCAAAAACTCATCATCGAAATGTATCATTAACCCTCAATTGGTGATAACCTGAGCGGAGGTCAATCTTGGAGAAGTAATGTGCTCTTTGTAGTTGATCAAACAAATCATCTATCCTCGGAAGAGGATATTTGTTCGTAATAGTAACCTTGTTCAATTTCTGGTAGTCAATACACATACGAAGCGAACCATCTTTCTTTCAAACAAATAAAACTAGAGCACCCCATGGAGAGATACTCGGTCGGATGAAACCCTTCTCCAACAAATATTTCAATTGCTCATTTAATTCATTAAGTTCTTTCGTAGCCATTTAGAAAGGAGGAATAGAGATAGGTTGCATATCTGGGAGAAGGTCAATACTGGAGTGTATTTCCCTTTCAGGAGGAACACCTTGTAGATCATCAAGAAACATTTCTGGAAACTCATTTACAATGGGGACCGACTCAAAAATAGGGGTTTTGGAATCCATATCTCTAACCCGAATGAGATGGTATGTGCAACCCTTAAAGATCATCTTTCTAGCTTTTGGACAAGAAACAAATGAGTCTATTTCCTTTTCAGGAGGAACACCTTGTAGATCATCAGGAAACATTTTTGGAAACTTATTTACAATGGGGACCGACTCAAATATAGAGGTTTTGGAATCCATATCCCTAACCCGAAGGAGATGGTATGTGCAAACCTTAAAGATCATCTTACTAGCTTTTAGACAAGAAAAAAACTGACTCTTAGGCATAGAGTTTCCCCCTTTCCATTGTAGAATGGGTTTATTTGGTAACTGGAACTTGACTACTTGGGTTTTACAATTAATAGAAGCATACCATGAATGCAGTCAATCCATACCAAGGATAACATCAAAATCTAACATATCAAGCTCTACAAGATCAACATGAGTGACTCTATGGGATAAGGAAATGGGACATTTTCTATAGACCCTCTTAGCCAGAAGAGAATCACCAACAGGAGTAGAGACAAAAAAAGGGTTCTAACAACACATTCGGAAGAATATAAAACCTCATAGCCACATATGGCGTCACAAAAGACAAGGTAGCACCGAGGTCAAGTAAAACATAAACATTAAGTTGGAAGACTTTCAACATACCGGTAACCACATCGGGAGAACCCTCTTGCTCATGATGAGTCTTAAGTGCATAGAATAGGTTTAGCTTGTGATTACCACTAGAGTCTGAAGGAGAATGGGGTTGAGCCCGTCGACGATTATCTCCTTCATTCTTAGCAACTGAGGGACAATCCCTTATCTTGTGATCCATCTTGCCACAACCAAAGCATGCATTAGAACCATCTAGACATTTATCCTCTTGCTTTTTTCCACACTTAGTACAAGTAGACAATGAAGATCCACCACCATTCCCTCCTTGAGGCTTAGGGTTAAAAACCTTATCTTTGTTGAACTTTGGAAGAGAATTGGAGGATCTTTGAACGGAAAACCTTTCTTAGAATTTAGGACGGCTATGTCTCTCGGATCTTAAATGTGAAAATTCACCATTACCGATTTTGGCCCTCTTTGCCTCCCTAAACCTTTCCTTAAGTTTCTCCTATTTTTTAGCATGAACCATAAGACGAGAAATGTCCATATCCTTGATAAGTATAGCGGTACGACATTCCTTAACCACCATTTCGGACACACCCAAAACAAACTTACTCATTCTTAACCTAGGATCTGTAACCATAGTAAGAGAATACCGAGACAATTGTATGAACTTGAAAGCATATTCCTTTAGACTCATACTTAACAATGGTTGATGAATTCATGTACTTTGGCCTCCTTCATCTCAAGGAGAAAAAACCTATCAAAGAAGGCAACCTCAATCTTTTCCCAGTCAAAAAGACTTGTTCATCTGCCCTCTATTCCTTCCATTGGTTGAACCATATTTGAGCAACACCTTTGAGTTGATAAGCGGCCAATTCTACCTTTTCCATCGGCGCCACTCCCATGATCATCAACACCGTACACACTTCATTAATAAACTCTTGAGGATCTTCCTCAACCTTGGAACCATGAAACTCTGGAGGATTCATTCTAGTGAAGTCTCTAACTCTAGTTGCCGCCATACCCATATTTTGGTTCACATGGACCACAACCTACCTATTGTCTTGAGCCTTCATGGCTTGAGCCAACACTTGAAAAGAAGCCCTAAACTTCGCATTAGTCACTTGCTTGGCCAAAGGGTCGACCAGAGCTTGAGGAGAAGCTTCTCATTCCAGGATCTCCCGCATTCCTCCTAGCATAAGCCCTTCAAGTGGCCATATTCTATAGAGCTTCGGATAAGAATTAGGAGAGAGAGACATTATATAGTTAAACTTTATTGCACAACTTTAGAGTTATAAAAGAAGTGGAGCTTCCTAAAGATCATACAACCTTTTATTCATAAATGTAGCGCACTTCACACTCATGAACAAGACTCTATTTGACGTGGCTTATGAGACTTCCTAGGACCTCTCTAAACATTGTGCTCTAAATACCAAGTTTGTCGCAACCCAAAGGATACCCTTGGCGTAACATATTGTATAGGACGCCAAGAGACCCTACACAAGGCACTTAGTATGCAACATACTAGATAATAGAAAATTAAGAGAATTTAAAAGACAATTTCAAAACATAAGAGTTGATAAAATGTAAAGGAAGTCTAACATAGTCTCAAAGCCATCTAGTACATCAAGAGTGATTGGGATGTAACTCGTACATAATATACAATACTGAAAAGTAAAGACAATAAGAAACAAAGGCTCAACCCTTTGGACATGAGGACTTACCAATCTTCAATATCTACTAAGTAATCCCTAGCCACAGAGATGTGAACTGGAGCGTCGGGCCCTACATGTGGGAAACAATATAGGAAAGTGTAAGTGTTAGTACAAAGAATGTACCAAGTATGATAGCCATGCATAAAAGTATGAAATCATGATAAAAGGACCTTTCATGCCTTGCAAGAACAAAGTTTATACATAAGATCAAAGGTTAGAAAACATAATCGTGATCATGGCTAATGCAAGTAGAAATCATCTTAAATCACATGTGAGATACTTCTTGAAGTAACTTTAATTTATTATTTTGGGAGTTTACCTTTAACCGACATAGAGACACCATGTGAGATATAACATGGAATTCGATGTCTACCCCACACTGAAGAGAGCTGTTCTCACTTGCCAAGGTAAGAACCATAACTTTCTAGCTTATGTGAATCCACTAGCTAATGTCTATCTAGACAAACCTATGATGGTACATAGTTTATGGAACATGGGTAATTGCCACTTGTCCACTCGGTATTAAGTGTAACTCCCACGGAATATTCATTAGTCTTATCTTATCTTAACATTCATGATACATGGGTATTCTCCACTATTCTTATAATTAGAGGACATGGGTAATTACCGCTTGCCTCATCATTAGAATAACTCCTTAACTTAGATTCATTTTAGGTGAGAAGACCTTTCAACCTTATGATTCCTTTATGAAAGAAAATCCTTTCACAAAATCCTTTCACAACAACAACAATCACATTGGTTATTCACTCTCAAAGCATCCTTAAAACATTTACATTCATAAAGAACATGAATATCTTCATAAACTCATCTTTCACGATCCAAAAGCTTTATCATATGATCAATTTTAGAAAACATGGATTACACATGGGTTCATGAAGATTCAACTTAAAAACGTGCAATTTCTTCAATTCATGCATAAAAAGACATAACATAATCAATTAGATCATTATTGAAAAGAACCTATGAGATTGAGTAAAAACCCTAGCTTGCATTAGAGATTTTACCTTGAGAAAATAGGAGAATTTAGGAACCCTATGGAGGAAAGGAATCCATAGGTGAATACTATCGTACCTTGATTCCAAGAGCTTATAATCAATGGTGAATTTGGAGTCTTTACCTTGAAACCATAGCCTTCTTCTTCAAGCTTTTTAGAGAGAGAAATATTTGGGGAAGAACTTTTACCAACTTTGGGAATTTGGTAAAATGAGTTTAGATGGGGAAATTTGGGGGTAAAAACGTTTATACATGGTCTATAATAAAAGGTAAAACGACATAGTATTGGGTTAGAATAATTAGGAAAAAAACCCAAAAGCCCCTTCTTAAAATAATTGTCGACCTCACCAACAGCCAGACCTACGGTCCGTTGGTCGCACCACAAACCGTCATGGTCAGCCGTGGGTGGAATTAGAGACCACCAATCTTGGACCCCATCAACGGGACCCATTTACGATACGTAGGTCCACTTACGGTCCGTACACCCAGTCGTGGGTCCTGAGTTTTGATCCTAAAATTTCTCTAAATCTGGGACTCAGTTACTAAACCTAACTACAACTTGTGCATAGGACAATGGACCGTCCTGGTGAACCATATGAAAGTACTGAAACTTTGACACTTTTGGAAAACTTGGATTGGGTAACTGCGGGCCTACCTATAGACCGTGTGTCAAACCACGGGCCATTGGTGGCTCCATTGGTACTGGCACCAGATCCAGAAAATCTGCAAACTTTTCATTTTTTGAATCTGAGGTATTACAGATTAGCTTGCAAAAACCTAAGATTTCTTCCATGATTAGCACAACCCCTTTTCCTTGAGACTCCAAATCCAATTCTAAAATTTTTACCACTTGATTAGGAGCATCACATACTCTAATTCTTGTTCTTACATTGGTCTTCTAATTTGATGTTTCAAACATAATTTGGACCATTTCATGGTACGGAGCTAGGTGAAAGTTCCAAAAATCATCCCTCATTTGAAACATTAGATGTTTTAGCCTCACACCATGTTGAAGCTTATGGGAAAATCTCATAAGCCAAGTATGACTAACTATACCCATTTTATCACACATTTCTTCATCTAGAGAGGAAACCACATAACTTTTCCGAACATGTAGTATTTCACAGTAGGACATGGTCATCAACATGGATGGAAGCTACCCAGAATTGCTTCATCACAAGAATCCATAGAGCCAACATAAAAAAAATAAAATTATTCACATTTTGGATAGAAACATGTCAACTATATATTCTGAATCAATTCAATACACTCAATTGTTCTAGGGTAACGCTGCCATTTGTGATAACGCTCAACTACCCATCATAAAAGTAAATGAGTAGGAGGTCGCTAGATATATATAACCCCACATATAAGGTCGGGGTTGAATCCCACAAGGAACAATATAACAGCGATCAAAGACACAAAGAATTACAAGTTACTAGTTTCAATCCAAACAAAAGATACAACTATATTTAAAGGATTTTTGGTAAAATTCAAGGATAGAGGATAAAGGAAAACGAGGGAAAAATATTTTTCAAGCAAGGCGTCCAAGGAGAGTAGGGAAGGAAGCCAATTAACATTACACGATTATTTGCGCATTAATCTCATATAAACTCATATAATCACAGGTCGAATCATATATATCTTGGAATTGCAATTATCTACCTACTTCTCTCGAATGTAGACAAATATATCTCAACTAGTTCTCTAGAATCTAGCTAAGTGGCAACACAATTAATCATTATTAGCTAATGCAAGGATTTAACTATTTCTAGCTCAAATCTAATAAATGAGTAATTACACCTCAAATTAGAACAAATCAATCTTTCCTAACTTCAATTTACTCTCTAAAGCTTAATCAAAGTAAATTTGCAAGTCCTAGGAGTGATCAAATCCATTGAAAAGCAAATAAAGCATGAGATTGAATAAATACTCAAGGACCCATTTCATATATGAGAAAATATTCAATTAACTACAAAAGAAAAAGATGAAAATTAGAAAAACTTCAATTGTCTATTTCTAAAAAAAAACCCACAAAAAACCTATGAACAATTACATCTACAATTCCAAAATTACAAAGAAGGGAATTGAAGAAAGGATGAAAAATAGCTACAATCAAGTATTCAGTCTTCATTCTAATGGTGAATTGTAAGGAGAGTTGCTCTAAAAGCTAAAGCCCAAGCTCAAAAGTATGGAATATTCTTCAAAATGTCCAAAGTTAATCCTAAAGATGGTTGTACATGAGTGTAAAATGGAATTTGGGATAAAACGGTGAATTTGAAATCTTCCCTAGCGCCTGACAATCTACTATTTGTGTTTGCAACACTTTTCCATGCGATCGCGATGCTTTACAGATATTTTGATTGCGATAGCGGTCTTTGACCATGTGATTGTGATGCTTTGATCATAGGATAACGATGAACACTTTCCTACTAGTCCCAATTTTCAGTTTTAGTCCTCTTTTTGTCTCGATTTCACTTGGTTTCTTCAATTCTCTTCCCAATCAACTTCGTATTTCATAGTCCTGCAAACATGAAGAAAACCACATTAAATTTACCTATTGTCACATAAAAAAGACAATAAAGTAAGCTGAAGAAAAGATAAGATGGTAAGAATATCTACTTTTCAACAATAATATTTTATAATGCTCAACTACACATCATACAACACATGAGTTGGCGGTCACTAGCAATGAAAACCAAATGCTTAAGGTCAGGGTCTAATACCCACAAGGAACAATAAAACGGAGATTGAAATAACAAAGAATTGTAAGCTACTAGTTTGAACCAAAATGAAAGATAACAATTATAATATAAAGCTTTTTAGTAACGCTTAAGGATAGGGGATAGAGGATAACAAAGGATAAGGCCTTTTCAAGAAAGGGGTTCAAGGATATTGGGGAATGGGGATTTAATTCATGCTTACATGATCCATCATAAAAAAAACAAGCATTATCTCGATAATCATGGGTAAGTCAAGTATACCTTGGATTCTCAAGAACCTATATGTATATCTCAATTAGAAGCAAGTACATCTTGACTAATTATTTCAAACTTAGCAAGTTAATTAAGTTAAACAATCCAATATGGCAACACTAAGATTATTGTATCTTTAGTTCAAATCCAAAAATGAGATTAGGCCCGGATCTTGATTCTCCTAAATTCTAGTCAAATGACCAACCCAATTCTCAAATTAAGCTAATCAATTTTACATACACTTAATCCTATTTCAAAAGTAAGAACAAGATAAATAGGTAAGTCTTTGGGATGATCAAGCCCTTGGGAGTCAATTTAAGCATGAAATCAATTAGAGAATCAAAGGCCCATATCATAAACAAGATAATATTCAATTAATTTGCGAAAGCACAAAACAAGATTCAAAACCAACAAATGTTTGCTTCTAGCCAAAAATCACAATGTTATAAACCATTACACCTACAATTCAAGCACTAAAAAATAAGTATGTGAAAAAGGCCAAAAATAGTTACAATAGAGTACTCAATCTTCACTATAATTGGTGAATTGTAAGGAAACTTGCTCTCAAGCCTAAACCTGAGCTCAAAACTACAGAATGTTCTTCAAGATATCAAGATATACTTCAAAAATGGTTGTGCATGAGTGTATAATGGAATTACGGATCAAAAGGTGAATTTTCAATTTTGTCCAAACACTTGCACGCTTTACTCTTCGCATTCGTGACATACTTTCATGCAATTGTGATGCAATATGGAATTGTTCTTTGGGTTTGTGACATCCTCTTATGTTATTGTGATCCTTTATGAATTTTTTATTTGCATTCAAGATCATGGTGCTTTATTTCTCAGTTGACCGCGACCCTTTGACCAGGAAATCGCGATTCAGAATATCCTACCAATTTCTAATTGTCAATTTTAGTCCATTTTTTACCTCGCGATTTCACTTGGTTTCTTCATTTATCTTCCCAATCATTGTATATTTCATTTTCCTACAAAATATGAAGCAAACCACATTAAATGCACCTATTCACAAATAAAAAAGACAATAACATAAGCTTAAAGATAAGATAACTTGGTAAAATTACCCACTTATAAAAGTATCAAGATAGAGAGTTACAAATGTTCAAGGTATGTGATATGGCCGCTAGAAAATCAGTTTAGGCTCAATGGGGCTGATTAAGATCATGTTAATGGAAGGAAAATTTGGGATAGAGTAGCCGGTCAAAAAGGGCCTAGATTCATCTTTTAAGCCAAGTCAAATCTAGAATTTTGCCTTGAAATACATTTGAACCAAGTTCTAGAAAAAATGCACATACAAGAATGAATCAAATCCTTTCCGCACAAGGCATTACAATCCAACAAAATCTCAAGTTATTCTTAATATCAATTAAATCAAATGACTTCTAACAAACTACAACAGGGAGATCCCGCTTGTAAATCATAAAGCCAAATCAAGAATGTACGACGACAAGAGATTCCTTTTCAAATCACTTTTTCAAGTCATTTTTAAAACAAACTTCCTTTGTCAATATAATTTTTTTGGTGGTTCCTCTTGCAAGAGGTGCGACACAAGACTCGATTTAAAATTAAAACTTGGTATTTTCTTGTAAGAAAATCTCCTCTCAATCTATCGTAGGGAATGCCAACCCTGTTTGAAACAAAAAGACTCAAAGAACAAAATAAAAAGAAAAAGAAAAGTACTTTTCTCCTTGGGCAGGAACCACGGTATAAATAAAACCCTTGGAGTTTCCTAAACTAACTACTATTTACAAAGGAAAATTTGATTTTGATTCATATGTCATAAGTTCATTTAGGTAATAAGACCGTATTAAAAGGTACTAAGCTCAATTTCCAAGAAAGCATGGGTATTAAAACAATAGAGAAATATAAGACCAACCCAGCCAATGCATAACTATACTAGATACACAACACCACTTAGCAAATAAATTAAATTCAATATCCTTAGAATCTTTGCCCCTAAAAAAATGAGTGATGTCCTCATTGCAAAATGAAAGAAGGTAGAATGCACTCATTGGTGTCACATATATGGTTCTTCCTTTATGAATGTAGGCATACTTTGGATCAATCAATATCTCATGAGGAAAAAGAATCACAGGACAATGGCTAGTTCGATTTGACCTAATGGAGAAACCCCTAAACAATCTGGCATAGTTCTGATATAATGGTAGGAGAAGCTGGAGTATGTGACATTAAAGGACACCTCTAGTAGCTCATTCCTCATATGAGGCGCGGAGGGTTTTGGTATTGGTATTGCTCTCATATTGTTTGCATCAGGTTCAGATGACTCATCATCATTTTCATTCCACCAATCGTCAGGTGGGCTAGCAACTGCTGGACGAGATTCACAATCACTTACTGCATGTTAATATCGATGTATTAAGGGAGAGGAAGTGGTAGTAGAGGAGATCTTAGTATGTGCTATATCTCAAATTTCTTTTCTAAGATGTCCACTTTCTTGCAAACACTACTCACAAATTTGGACAATGTCTTTATTCCATTTTTAAATGCTTTATGGATAAGCGAGGGTAGAGCGGTTTCCAACTTCATTAGTTAATTGTTATGATCCTTGGCCATGACCTCTAACATGGAGAACTCTTGAGCATAAGGTCTCATTGTAGAAGCGGATGGTATGTCAATTGGAGTTGCGGATGTTATTCACTTTTGTTGTCCTATCGGTGAATATCTCTCCTGAGAATTCGGCATTATAATCACAAGTCTGACTTTAACAAGTTTGTCTACCCCTTTTTTATATGTGCATCTCAACTCTATACACAAAAATTTGATATTGTCGGGTTATGTAGAGCTCCTTTAGATTTTTTGCAGCTCACTTAATTTTCTCAATTACTATTTCATGTTCAAAAACCCATCTTGTGCCCATTTTGGAGAACATATTGCAATGAATTCAACTACCCATGCATATTCACTTTGCATTTATGATTCATGGTATGTTGAATTTATTTTTGACATTGGGATGTTTGTCCACCAATAATTGTAGAGTGATGCAGGAGTAACATGCACTTATTTTCCCCTTACTAATACCGAGGTAATGGATGGGATTGCTCCCGCATCCTGTTGTTGAAATTGTTGATCCATTTGTGCCTGATATATAGCATAAAAATCCCATAACATTTCAGGAAAATATTAATCTCGAGGAACTATAATGTTGATCCACTCACACTCGTCATTTCGAATTTATTATTGGGGAAGTCTTCTTAAATGAATCAACATTTCAAAAAACTTCCTTTATGAACTTATGATTGTTCTTGAATCGATGATAATGTGCTTCTATTCTAGATATTTCAAACCACAGATGGTGAGCGGATTAATCTTGTTGTAAAGCAAGCCTTCTACTAGCTGAAGCCATTACGCCGCAAAACAATTGAGAGACAAATCCGAGAAAAAGTATCTTTTGGAATTTTGATAATGAGAAGGGAAAATAAACCAATAAGAAGTTATGATTGAAAAAGAATAGGAGTGTAAGAAGAATTAAACAATTTATGTTCAAAGTGAGGCTAGCATTTGACCGGTGGCTTGCATGTGTGAGATTGTAAACCGCCCTAGGGAATTTGTTCGGTGTCTCGGAGTTGTAATCTTCCTATTAATGATTGTGACAACTTTTATAGGATATGTCCTACCTTGGGGTCAGATGTGAAGACAAGATCGGATCTTTAAAGCTGAAGTCTTTTTCTTCATCAAGAGTGAGAGATCCGTCTAAGAACAATAGAAGAGCCTTCAATCACAAAACTGGCAATAATTTAGACATACCAAATTACGCCGACGTTTTCCCAATGTAAATATGCGCTTCACAAGTGAAACTTCAAGGTTTAATGAAAAGTAACACTTCTCACCTAACTGATATTTCACCTGCGAAATGCAGGGCAACTATTGTGAAATGTGGGTGCTTCACAATCAATGCCATGACCAAAATTGGTCCACATTCAAAACAACAGTTCATAATCAAATTACAATAGCTACTCAGACTTCTCCAAAGGATTCACAAGGAATTTATATCAAACTTTTTGACAATTTCTCTTAAGAAGAATGTTAATTCATCTATCATTGAGAATCATCAAGCACATAAACAAGTAACTTACGCAAATTAAAAACACTCATTCACAATTTCATCCTCACCAAAAGATTAAAATCATTCAAATCAGATATACAATACAAAGTAATGTTACTCATTAACAAATTTCAACCCAAAAAATTGAAGATTCACATAATGACAAATTTGCACCTAGAAATAACGTCACTCATTCCATCATAGTGCAATTTCATGCACTACGTATTTACACACAATGGGTTACTCAAACTTATCCCAAAACCTCAGATTTTAGGCAAATGATGGAAAATTTCATATGCTAAACATCATATTTAAGAATATTTACTTCAGATCTACAAATTTTAAGCAAATTGTTTTTTTTCAAGACACAAATTTCATGCTCAAGCAAGTGAGTTGTGAAGTAAAACTTAACCAAAGAATGTAATCTTTACCATATTATCATATTATAAGCATAAAATCATGAAAATAGAGTAACATGCCAGATTTGCAGATGTGAAGAAAAAAGGCAAGAGCTTCAATGGTAGGTTTTCAACTTTGAACTCAAGAACGCACTCAAAAAGGAAAAAAATTAGATTTTTCAAAAAGGTTTACTGATTTGAGGGAAAGAGGGAGGGTGTTTATATAGGGAGAGAATAAATGTATGTGAAATTTGGAAGTTGGGAGATGAAGGCTTTAAGAAGTAGATAAATGTGGGTATGGAGGTTAAGGGAAATATATAAGGAATAAGGTGAAAGGTTTTAGGATTTTTGGGTTTTGGGGAAAACGTGGTCAAAATCTGGTCCTTTGAGTTTTTCAAGAGTCAAAATTAAAACCTGTTTACCTGACTTTCAAGTTAGGTGATACGCCAATCAAAATTGGCGCTATGCCGCTCACAACGCAGACCTGGACAGTACTTCGACTCGCATTGTACAATAATTAACTAATGATTCGCCGATCAAGCACAAATTCCGAAGAGTTTTCTCAGTTATATGATTGAAACATGCATTTGACTTGTGATGTACAATACACAACCAACATTTTTGCCTGTCTGGCGCCAATGGCCTGTAGACTCAATTTTCACCTTAATTACTTAACATCCATTTACACCCCTAAAATCACACCAAAAACAAAAAGTTAGTGAAGTAAAAAGAAGTTGCCTCCTAATAAGCTTTTCATTTAACGTCGCGACACGAAGAAAGTACCTCACAATTACCTGATGTTCTCAAGGATTTTTCACAAGCTCATCCACGGAGTCCTTCACATATACTACCCTATACTCATCAGGTGGCTTTGTGGGCATGACCACCTTGAACTTAACCGATTCATCACCAACTCTAAATTGGAGCTCTCCAAGTTCCACATCAACAATTGCTCTTCCTATAGAGAAAACTGGTTGGCCTAAAATGATAGGCACCTCCAGATCCACATCACAATCTAATGCCACAAAATCCATCGGCAAGATGAACTTATCTACTTTTACTAACACGTTAAATAGTATATCAACTTGTATTTTTATAGAGAGATCTGTCATTAATATCCTCATAAGAGTGGGATTGGGATTCTCAAGACCCAATATGATGAAAATAAGAAGCGGCATCAAGTTGAAACTTGCCCCAAATCACATAAGGCTTTATCGAATTTGTGCACCCCAATGGTACACAAAATAGTAAAAGCTCCAGGATCTTATTTCTTTGTGGCAAATAAATTTTTCGTCATAGCATTGCAATGGTGAGACATCTCAATTGTGCTCATATTAACTACATTTTTCTTTTGTAGTAGCTCCTTCATAAATTTGATGTACCCAACATTTGCAGCAAAGCATCAATCAATGGAATATTCATGGATAATTTGTTGAGGTGATCTACAAACTTCTTGAAATTCCCATCTTCTTTAATCTTAATCGCCCTTTGAGGATAAGGAGGAAGACACTTGGGCTCATCAACTTCAGTGGATTTATCCCCTATTTCTTCCCCAACATCAACCATTATTGTAGGAGGATCCTCCCCCTTTTCTTCGTTGATATTCACTACGTTCTCCTTGAAAATTCTTCATAAATAATAATATGCATGGGCGTACGAGGCTTAACTTCATCATCAACTCCTTTGCTAGAAATTTCCTTTGGCATTACCTTGGGTCCTTCAAGCACTTTGTCGCTCCATGTGATTATTTCCATATAATGGCCATCTCTTCAAGTTTGGGAGACTATCACTTGGGAGTTCATCTTTTTCTCTTGAATTTATTGATTGAATTGGAGTGAGAGCTAACAGTTTGGGTTGAATTTGAAGTCACTTTTGAGTTTTTTGACTTCGTTGATGGTAAGACTCAACTCTCTTTAGAACTTGGTTGCACCATCTATTCAATTTTAGAACAAGCTAGAACACTCACACTTGTTTGGTTTTGAAGAGAATCCAATTTTTAGGGAGGAAATATGGATTTGAACTTTTATGGTTGTACCTATCATCTCCTTTAGCTCTATCTTTATCACACTATTGTCTCTCGGGGTCTCTCCATTGGCAATTTCTATCTCTCCAACCTTGATTATCTTCTTGAGGATGCCAAGGACCTTAGTTGGTCTCTTATATCTAGGTCGAGAACCGGACCCTTGATTTGATATATATCAAATATATTTATGCAATGAGGCATAAGAAAAATCTTCTTTAAGCAAAGTGGTACTTTGTGCTCCAATAGCATTTACGATTTGGTTCCGACGGTGTTTTACTAAGAGGTCAATACTTTATGTCATCTTGGCCATTTTCTCATCACGCCCCTCCTCTTTCTTTCTTATCGCATTGGTCATTATGAAGGAAACAACACAGCCATATTTTACCCTATCTCGAGTGTGTCCTACCATATTGATTTTTGTCATTTAGTTAAGGGAGATGATAGCTTGAGGGTAGGTAAGGTTCACGAAAAATCTCTAGGAAAGTTGCTTACTACTCCTTGCGTCACTTAATCAAATGTGCGATAGAAAATTTTGAGTAAGACTTGATCGGACACCCATGGTTTAGACATTCTGTCATCTTCTTCTTAAATCTTAGCCGCACTTCATGTACAGCTTTTCATAGCATTTGTTAAAAATTGGTGATCTCATCCCTCAATTTAGACATCTTCGAGCATGGATAAAATCTCCCAATGAAGGAAGTATTTAATTCATCCCAATTGGTAATTGTTCCTCGGGGTAATTCTCCAAGACATATGGTAGAGTCTTTGGTTAATGAGAAAGGAAAAAATCTTATTTCGATAGATTCTTGACTCATGTTCCACATCTTGAAAGGTAAACAAACTTCCACAAAAAAAATTAAGTGTTAGTTTTTATCTTCCACTACTTTGCCTCTGTATTGCCCCTTTATTTGTAGCAAATGAAGCACTGGACTTGTTACTTGAAATACAGCATTCCCTACCTCCGCTGGTAGGCGAATTTCTCCATCAACACCTAACTCCATGGGTGCTTCCTCAACTGAAATTTCATTTGCAAAGCCCACACCATCAATGCTTTCATCATCACCTTCTTGGTCCATATTGCCCTCTTTTGAAAAGCAACAATAAAAAGTAAAAATTAACAAGAACAAAAAATGCACACAACTTAGAATTTTAAAATCAACAAAAGATGATTGTTAATCAATCCCCGGCAATGACATTTTTGATAAATTTGTAAGTTTAAAATAGATTTCAGGGCATAGGTGGTCGTATGCAAGATAATTACCCAACTTATGTGGTCGGGGTCACAAAGATTGACATATGGGACAACTCGAAACAAACTAGCATATTGAGTACTCCACAAATATATATATATATAAATACATATATATATATATATATTTAAAATACTATGTGATAGTTCGTATTGAATCCATAGAGTTATTTAAGTGTAATCCTCTCTATGAGTCCTTGTGGCTCGACTACGATCTCATCAGTTGGATATTTCAAGAGTGGTGTAGCATGGCTCAGGATAGATAGGATTCTCCTAATGATCCGAAAGCGCTGGGCACAGAGAAAAAAGTAGGTAATCCTATTTGTAGATTGGTTTGCATACATTGCATTCTTGTGGTTGCTCAGCTTCGTGGCATCTGTGTAGTATTAGTATCTCTAAGATGAGTCTGGTACGCTTAATCGAGTTTGGTTAGGTCGGATGAAAAATTTTGCCTAAGAAAAGAGCTCGTGGTTAGTTTTGGATTTTGGAGTGAAAAAGTTTAAGTTGAAAGTATTTCTCTTGTTTGAGTTCTAGGAAGGCATTGCTCAATCCTACATGGTGTCTGGAAGTATGGCGGAGCATGCACTCAGTACCCTCATCTTTTCAAGCCTACAAGTTTTTCTATACCTTAACTTTTAAGGATGAAAGTCCTTTTGGTAGTGGATATTGTAATGACCCGCCAGGTCATTTTCTTTATTATCAGTATTTTTATTATTTAGAGATTTCCTATAGCGACCTCAAGTCATTTATGACTTGTTGGGGCTGACAGCTCGATAACCTAGTCATTTGTTTGGGTTTGTGCAAGTTTTCCAATTTTAGAGCTTCTGAAGTTTAAATCACTAATGAGTTCGACTAAAAACACTTAACCACACTTCTTCCGATTCAAAGTGTAGGCGGTCGCTAACAAGTATAAACCCAACGATGAGTTGGGGTTGATCCCACATAGAGTGATACGGTAAAGAATTCAACTACTAAGTAAGGACGTGTTCTAATATTTTGTAGAAGCAAAAGATTGCGCAACATAAAATAAATCACGAAATTTCAATCATCAATAATAAATGTGGGGATTTAGTAACCAATTGATGAACATGAATAATTAACACGGGAATTAAACGATAAGAGATTAGACCTTAGGAATGTGATCAATCGAATGCTAATTTTGCTTAATGGGTAATTACTAATTGGTTTAAGTTGTTAAATCTCAATGGGTAGGATAGGTTTTGAATACAATAGTCATATCTCAATCAACTATCATGTTTCGAGTGAGTTCTCTCGAACCTCAACAAGCTTAATCATACAAAACATCCTAATTCCTTAATTAATCCACTTTCTCAAACTGGATTGTAAAGAAGCAAACCAATACAAATATCAATCATTCATTCTACTCTAATACCTCTTTCTCAAGCAAGCATAGAGAGCTAAGCTAGAACCGAATTTGCAACTTTTGTTCATCAATTTAAACATGAAAAAACAATTGAATGCATTACAAAAAAAACATTAAATTTAGCAATTAACAATACCCATTAGCTAATTAACGCATTCGACTACATGATCACACCCCTAAGGTAAGGGCTTTTTGCCAAACATAGTGAAAAGCAAGAAATCATTACCAAAAAGATTATCCATCTGAATTGTTAACAATCTGCAATATCCAATGCCACAATTAAAGCTAGAATCCTAAAAACTCAATTCGAGATCCAAATCTTCTCCAAGAATTTTTAACAATGTAAATATGTAAAAACTCTCAAAAACTGGGGAATACACTGTGTGGAAACTCTCCAAAACTCCTTTTCTCTTTTCAAAAAATGAATTTATATGTTCCCAAAAACTCAGCATAGAGACCACTAGATGAAATTAGTCGAGATCGCCGATCCAACCAAGTTGGCTTGGTACATGGGCTACTTTTCTGGAACTTTTGGTGAGCTTGAGACTCACTCGGCGAGTCGCTGAGTGGCTTTTGCGAACTCCAACTTCTCTTTTCTTCATCTTTTCCAACTTTTTTGCTCCTTTTCGCATCGTAATGGCCTTGCCTTGTTCTTAAATCTTCATTGCGGTATATCAACACATTAACATCAGTTCTGAGCACAAAGTAGGCATTGAGGAAACTAATTCATTGAATAATAAGCCCTAATAAGTCAAAATTCCCGACATCAACACCCCCAACTTAAAATTTTACTCGTCCTCAAGTAAAAAACTAGATCAATTAGGCCAACAGGGATGTCTAAAAATAGTGCTCCTTGAGACTCAACATGAATGTACGCAAGGTTCAATCTACACATGCAATGCTCAATTTAGCACTAAAAGTTCAAACTATGACTAGCTATCATCAAATAGAGTTCAAGCTCACAATGCTCACGTCAAATGCAAGTGAATGCCCAACGAGAGTATTTGAATGCCCTTACATCAAGAATGATACCATGCTCTCACAAAGCCAATCAAGGATTACAATTTAAGAATCGAAATCAACTCTCACACTCCCAATGAGAAAAATATGCGCTATTTTACGCATAGGCTTGCCCGTATTTCCCAACCAACAGAAAGAAATATAAACGATTGTATGCAATATATTTACCCAACTATGAGTTGGGGTCGATCCCACAAAGAATATGGAAGAATGTTGTCAATAGAAAATATTTAACTCGATAGTCGTTATATAAAAATGGGGGGCATTTAAATGGAAATAAAATAAAAACAATAAAAATAGCTTTGAACTAAGTATTTATTTATATGCAAATTATTAGAAATAATTAGGAATGTGTTCCCCATAATCTCATAACACGGTAATCCTAGTAATAGCAATCATTTCCTAGTGTATTACATGCAAAGTGATAAGTTAGGTATCTCTAATTCCTTGGTCCGGCAACTAGAGAATTTCACCCCGCACCTTGGTCCGGCTACGTGTGTATAATTTACTAACCCTTACTGTTACCTCATATTAGACATCCCATCGATGTATGATTTAGTTTTCACCCTCGCACCAATCGACATTAGACTATTAGATGGTATCACACTAAATCTATGTTGATAATTCTTTTCTTATTAACTACCTCCTTGGTCCGGCAAGGAGCAACAAGGCGAGTTTTAACGTTTGCAACCGCTAAAAAGACTTCTAAACGAAAGAATTATCAATGCATGCAATAACACTATTCAAGAATTACTTAGTTACTATTCATACTTTGTTAATCGCTCATGGTTCCCACAACCCTAGTTGTAGATTTAGTTACTCATGCTAGGAAGAACACAATTCATAGTTGTATAAGAAGAATTCATGAACTTACTATTAGAGTAGAAGAAATCCCAAAAACCCAACTTGAATTGAAAAGTTAAAATCTTCAAAACGAACTTAGGAAATCAAGAATTGCTAAAATTGCAAGTTAATCTCCCAAGCCAAAAACTAGAATAAAAGTAATAAAGTCTAACCCCAAAAACGAGGTTTATATGCCCTATATATA
>JAJOOO010018443.1:0-34599 GCA_029582685.1 Solanum piurae | reverse complement strand
AGAGTTACGTAAAAATAAAATGAGCAATAGAGATAAAAAGAATAAAATACAAAAAATGAAAATAATGTGCCTAATTCCCCATATTCAAACAAATGAATATTGAAAAGGAGAAATAACATTGAAAAAAATAAGCCCAAATAATAATAATAAAGCTCCAGCCCAAAAATAGTGAGCCCATCTCAGCCTAGCTATTTGATTTTCCAAATGAAGAAAAGAAAAAAAAAGTGTTGCCGTGCGGAATCGAACCCAAGACGTCCAGGCGAATTCTTGAACCCCCTTAACCACTGAGCCAACCTCTTTACTTGTGATGAGAGGGTTCATTTTAATATATATACACATGAAAACAGAATTTGACCTTATATATACGGTGTAATTTTTCGATGAAGGGGGTTCGGGTGAACCCCCTAACCTCCATGTAGATCCGCCCCTGCTTGTCATAGTAACTCTACCTCGTACCCTACAATTTCTTGTAGGTTGTACCATTCAAATTATGGATGTGTAACATTATGAAACGATGGGAAATGATACAATCTATCCAAACAATATTCATTAAAACAATACAATACGAAACGCAATACAATACATTATGAAACAATTGTTATTGTCAATTTGTTTCAACAATAGTATTGGTATTACATGTGTTTACAATAGTTATTTGAAAATTTAATTTTTTCTTTATAATCAAGAAACAAAATAAATATTGAAACAAAAATGTGTGTGCTTCAGGATTATAATGTATAACCCCCTTCAATATGGTTGCCAATTAGAATTTAGGTTACTTTCTTTTAGAATAGAACGAAAAAGAAATGTTTTTGTAATATAGACAGTGTAAATTACGTAACTTCAAATAACTAGAAAAAGTATTAGTATATATTAGCAATTTAGCACATTAGTCTTGCTTTCCCTCATCAATAAGGAACAAATTGAAGTGTACTTACAAAAATAAACTTTGTTAAATTTCAATTGTCTAATCCATTTTAATTTTTACTACTTTCCGATTCATACTACACTCATCTTTAAAATCCAACAAATATAAGCTAATAATAATAATAGGTCATGATGGTGTCACATTTTCATCATTGTCTCTATTATATGCTCATGATAACAACAGACCGTTTGATTATGAGAATTTTATACTTCATTTTTTTCTCTTGAGTATTTTATAATTTGTTTCAAAATCAGTGTTTGATCATAAAATTTTCAAAATTAGAAAAGTAATTTAAACCTGTTTTCCAACTTTATTTTAAACTCCCTCGAAAGTAAAAAATATTGAGAATCTATGATCAAACACCTACTAATAAACGTAAACATCAAATTGTTGGCACAAGAATTAGTTGAGAGTTGAGACTGAACAATTAGACTCTAGTTTCAATCGAGGAAATGATCAAAATGGTCCTTAATGTATGGGTTTTGATTCCATTTGATCCTTAATGTATGGACTTGATGGAAATAGTCCTTTATGTATCATAAATTGTGATCAATTTAGTCCTTAACCCTAAAATTAATATATTTCTTTTTTTTTTTGCTATCAAAATATACGGAATATGTAAAAGATGCGCTCGTTCAAGACTTTCCTTCCCCTGTTTTCAAAAATTTCAAAAGGGCACATCAATTTTTTTTAACCAAAAAGGCAAATCGCTCCGTCAGGAGCGATTTTCTTCTGACAAAATTGACGCCGTTACTCCTTTAAAAAACATAAAAATCGCTGCTGGTCCAATTTTATTTTATTTTTCTTTAAAATCGCTGTTGTAATTTATTTTTTTAACAACGCTGCCCCAGCAACGTTTAAAAAATAGAAATAGCTGCTATAGCAGCCATTTTCTTAAAAAAGTTTAATTTTTTTTTATTAAAAATTCCCGAGGCGAGGATTGCTTAAAAAAATAATGGGAAATCGCTCCACGTGTAACAATTTTAGTTAAATTTTTTTCATGGCAGCGATTATTTAAATTTTTTAAAAATAAAATCGCTACACGTGGAGCGATTTCCCATTATTTTTTTAAGCAGTCCTCGCCTCGGGAATTTTTAATAAAAACAATTTAAATTTTTTTAAGAAAATGGTTGCTATAGCAGCTATTTCTATTTTTTAAACGTTGCTGGGGCAGTGTTGTTAAAAAAAAATTCACAACAGCGATTTTTATGTCTTTTAAAGGAGTAACGGCGTCAATTTTGTCAGAAGAAAATCGCTCCGTCAGGAGCGATTTTGCCCTTTTGGTTAAAAAAAAATGATGTGCCCTTTTGGAATTTTTGAAAACAGGGGAAGGAAAATCTTAAACGAGCGCATCTTTTACATATTCCGTATATTTTGATGGCAAAAAAAAAAGAAATATATTAATTTTAGGATTAAGGACTAAATTTATCACAATTTATAATACATAAAGGACCATTTCCATCAAGTCCATATATTAAGGACCAAATGAAATCAAAGTCATACATTAAGGACTATTTTGATCATTTTCTCAGTTCCGATCCTTTACAAGTAATGGGCCATGTGAAAATCTATATACAAATAGACAAAGTCTAAAACCCAAATGTAACAAATTGCGAAAATGATTTCTTATGACCCGTTACAATTTGAATAATGTATCGCTAATACATCTGATTATGAGTAGGGTGGAATTTTTTTTTTTTTTTTTTTTGGTATTATTTTCTGGTGAAAATATTCTGAGTAATTAAGACGATTTCATCGAAGAAGGGATTTTATTCCTCGATTATAGATTTTTAGGCTCATTTATTTTACATAAGGCCTAGGTCTTTGATAAAAGAAGAAGACTGAAAATTAAATTATTGAATGACTGATTGTAACTAATGGACGTGCAAGAAAATAAGTACACAATTAATAACGCGGTTTGAAAGTTTAAAGAAAGTTGATGAGATGTTTTGAAATATTAAATGATAAATGAGATTTGAAAGATATATTGGTGTGTTCCGTTGATTAAAATTTAGAAAATATTTTTCTAATGATAGTATGGAAAATAAGTTATACAAGTGACATTCTACATTGATACTATTGTCCACACTTCCAACAACATGTATGGTTAATACGAGGAAAAATGTTTTCTACGAAAAATAGTTTCTTAAAAAATAAGAGAATTTTTTACTTATGGTCTCCGTACCAAATACTCCCGATCTTTAACCCCCACATCCCCACCACCCAACATCTCCCACCCTCCACCTCCAATCCACCTCTAATAGTATTTGTTTAATTATATACAAATGCATTTAGAGCAATTTTATTTTTTTACTTGCTTATTAAACACAAAAAGATAAATAAGAAATTAACTCACTTTTTCTCCTAAAATATATTTTCCATCATACCGAACACATCCATAGTGTTGGCGATACAAATTCAGCAAGAAATTCAATCAGCAGACTAGTCAAACTTTGAGATGGTGAGTCAAGTGTTGTTCATAGCTATGGTTAAAAAACTAAATCGAACCGCAATTCGAACTAAATCGATTAAAAAAATTGATATTTGGCTAGGTTTGGTTTTACATTTTGAAAAATGGATACTATTTGGTTTGGTTTTGGTTTTATTAAAAAATAACTACAAAAATAATCAAACCGAACCGATAAATTAGATATATAGATTTTATAATTATCTATATATTATTCATAAATAAAATATAAATATTTTGTTAAATTTTAAGTAACTTAAGTCTTTAACTTTACCATTTTCTCAAGCCCAACACGTAAATTTTAACCCATCTATTACAATCATAAGTCCAAGTCCATCAAAATTCATTACTTTAGTCTTTACTTACCATACATTTCATAAGATAGCTACATTTTCTCTTAATTGAATCACTTTGTTCGTGTAATGATAACTTTAGTATTGTTTAATTGCTTGATTGAACTAACAACAACAATTCAGTGGATTGTTCATGTACTAGGTGTTTGTGTCTATCAAGATACGCATGTCCTAAAAAATTTATTACTTTCAAACTGAAAAAACCAACCAAACCGAACCAAATCGACGGTTATTTTTGTCGTTTGGTTTTAGAAATTTAAGAAACCAACTAGATTGGTTTGATTTCGATTTTAACCAATAACTAATCCAAACCGAACCACGAACACCCCTAGTCAAGATAGAATACTTGGGACATATACAATTTGACGAAGATTTTAACAGAGTATCCTTCTTTCTGTTTCAAAACAAGTGGTGTTTTTTAGCCTTTCGATTTGTTTTAAAACAAGGTGTTTGTGTTTACACGTTATTATGAAGACATTAATAGTATCCTTTTAATTTTACCTTATTGAAATAAAGAGAATTTTACATAACCAAGAAACAACTAAAATATTTTGGAACGGAAGAAGTACCAACCAAAATAGAATAGAGTGTGCACAAACTTTACTTTTACCTCAAGGTGAGATAGAACGGTTGTTTCTGATACACTCTCAGCTCGAAACAAAAACAATTTATATCCTCTACTTGAGTTACATATTGCTCTTCTCAAGAATTTTATACCATTTCCATCTTAATATAAATATCACCTTAGGTATTTATTGTATCTCAATAGAGAGATGGGAAAAACATTTTTGTTTTGTTATCTCAAAAGAACGTACCCTTAGAAGACAAGAAGTTCCTAACATTACAACTTCTATTATTTTTCTAAAGAGACGCAAGCACGTGGAAATTCTTTTATAATTTTGGGGTGGCAGTGAGATTCGATCATGTCTGGCTCTTATACCATGTTGAAGTGATAGACCATCTCATCTAAAAGCTTAAGCTGTTAGAGAGAGCACACTTCTATTATTTACTGATGTTCTCAACAGTGAGAATGCGTGTTTCATAGTATAACATCATCAAAAAAGCAATCTAGAATCCAGTCATTGCCAGACCATTCACGGTGATAACAAAAAATTCTCCAAGAAATAAAGGAGGAAAGGCATGCACACGACTGGATTATAAGATTAGATTAGCTTATATATAACATGTGAATCCAAAAACTATAGTATAAAGCACAAACAAAGCATGCAAAAATTTCGAGAAAATTTAGTTGCCTGTGGTTAAGCACCAGTTCATCACGGGCGTTTTCCAAAGAAATCCTTAGTCCTCTTCCTTATGCGTGTGAACAGAATAACCGCAGCAGCCAGGACCCATGGTGGGATATTACCACCAGTGATGTTCAACTTTTTGGCCCATTCTGGAGACTCTTTCATCACCATTACTATCAATATGGTGATCACTGCAACACCAACCAATATCCTGGTAATAGGTTGTATCGACGAGTCCTATAAACAAAGACGACAAACTATTAGAATTACATCTATGCATATAACAACCTATTTTGTGAAGAACCATGTGAAATATGGTCATTTTAGTGACAAGAATGCCTTGGTAAAGTCATTCTATGACATTTTTACATCTAGTTCAGCTTTCTTGGACTGATAAATGCAACTTGCTTATATAGAAAGGACAATTTAATCTCAGTTAACTATCGAGAGTGCAGAGCAGTTCCCTTCAGTTTCCTTTCATGCTCTCATTGTTAGGGCCTTCCAATGTGGACCTTATTTATCTTAACATGGATATTAATATAAAGATTTTTTTCCCTGATAGGATTCATAGAAGAATTTATTTATCTTAAAATAAGCTCTCCCTGTTTGCCAATTTTTGTTATCAAATGAAAGCGCTCAGGAGAACCAGCAGTAACATAATTTGATATCCTTTCAACATTTTCAGGGAAGTGTTCAACAAGGTTCAAAGTGCATTTCAAGAAAACCTCTTGCAAACAATTCAAGATATAACTGGGTAACTGCAGATCATGTTTCTACTCATGTTTACAGAACGATCAATTTGACACAAAGGGCACGACTATTTTGGCATTTCAATTTTCGACATTGAAATGCCAAACTGCAAAACTCAGCACATTAACCTTCCTCAACTAAGCAGTTTCTGCTTCCTTTCCAGAGATACTCAGTTTCAGTTTTGATGTTAAAATTAAGTATTGTGAAGGCTCTGATCACAAAAAGCTCACTAGGAAAAAAATTTGGAAATTGCCTGAGGAAGAGCTCTTTAAAAGATAGAAAGAATTAGATGAGACCTTGAAAATATAAGCTTATCCATTCAAACGACTAATCAATGAATAACTATTGAGCCTTCTAAAAGAAATACAAAGTACACTGCATATGAACATAAATCAGAAGGTGTGGGAATTCGTAGTCTAATTGATACATATGTTGTCTGCTAAACCTAGAGAGAAAATGCATTTCCGCAGGCTGTTAATATCCCACAACTTGTTTGGGACTGCGGCGCAGTTGTTGTTGCTAATTTCCTGCCTACATCATTCTTTTTCCATTGAAAACAGGTGAGTATTAAACAACTATTTTTCCATTAACACAGGTAAGACATCACAAAGCTGTCACATATAATTTTCTTTTTTTTTATAAGGAACATACAGCTCGTATAATTGGAAATATTGCATCATCCGTTCCATACTTTCTTACTTGGTAAACCTTATAAGGTATATCAATTTCCCCTCTAAACATCAACTTTATCCATTAAAAAGGAAAAAACCTTCAAGACATATCAAAGCCCAAGGCCTAGCTCAAGTGGCAAAAGGTGGAGGATTTGTGGCTTAGGTCGCAGGTTCAAGCCCCACACCATGCAAAGCGAAGCCCGGTATTTAAGTGGAGAAGGGTAGAGGGGCAGGCCCATTATCCACCGAGTTTTGAAGGCTGTGATTGGTCCAAAGGGCGGGTCCGTCTCGGTTATCAAAAAAAAAAACATATCAAAGCCTCACACTAGAGGCATACTGCATACAAGTCAGAGACTCTTTCTCAAGCTCGAACAATCAAGCCTGACTCTTACCTTGTGACATTTCTTAAAGGACACTTCACCACATTCTTGAAAGGGATAACCACCACTATGACATTCCACTGTATAAAGTGGATAACCACCCAATCTCAACACTTCTCAAATAAGCTCTAGGTTGGTCTTGTTTAAGTAAGATGAACATGACATGCCATTTTTCAAAAACAGGTGAAGATGACAAAAAATAAAAGCTTCACCACTCACAGCCAGGCTGTAATAGAGTAAGCAAAACTTCACAGGAGTACCATCACACCATTAATTTAAGTTTCAGTCCTCAATTAATAACTCTTTTCCAAAATTTACCAGTTGGAAAAAATAAAGTGCAAAATACAGTTAACTCCTACACCTACTGCCAAATCCACTTCCTCTGAGAGACCCAAGATCTATCATATCCAAGCACTATATTTGTCTCCAAACTTAAATCGCCAAGAAATTGATGGTACAATCTTTAGTGTCACTCCCAAATGTCAATTTGCCCAAAATTACATCATGTTTTTCCAAATTTCATCTTCTCAGTGTTACTCATGCAATATTACCATATGTCTCAAAAGAGACAAAAATTCCTAATTCATAGATCTTCAAAGTTGTCCAAACTCTATCCTAGTTCACAGAGAGTTAAAGAGACACGCAGGGTTTGGTAGGCTGCATAAGCGAAAAAAGATACCAACTTAAATTTCAGTCTAATTTTACATTTGTTTTGCAACATAAACTGCTGCAATAGTCAATACTAATTTAATCACTGGGACACTAATAAAAAATCCAAATTTTGGTATAGAGCTCAGCATAACTATTGGAATGTTATGGTTTCAACTTTCAATATTAAACTCCCGTATTGATAATACTTGCATGAGTTCTGTGAAAATCTATCTATCATTTTATCTATGATAAAGTGGGGGATAGTTATATGTGTATTAACAAAACACAAAATGCACTTAATCTAGGCAATCCCTACACAACAATTCATGCAATATGAAAATTCAGAAATCATAGAACTCTTGGTACATATTATTGACTATATAACAATTGCTTATTAAATATTTATTGCATGACAAATTATGGATTATAATCCTATATTCCTATATAACTATCACGCTAACAAAACTATTACTAAGTGAATAAGAAATCTATCTGAATTGTAGCATCAAGGATGTGACTAGTAGTCATGTAACGAGAGCCAGGAGGTCAAAAAATACTAGTATGTGATTTCTTCCCGTCTATGGAAGACTTGATGGATAGAATTACCCAATACCTATATTGGTGGGAGGCAACAAGAACCAGGTGCGGGCAAGCTGTCCCTGACACCACTGCTAAAAAATATTTAGCTGAATTTCATCACATCTAACTCAAACAATAGTGCAATAAAGTCCAAGAGAAACAAATTATGGGACAACAGATAAGGAGCACAAATTATAACATGCCATATACTTAATTGTGAATTGTGTGAGATGATTGTACCTTAGGTTCTCCATCAATATGGATCTCGGATCCATCTCTATATGTTAGAATAGATCGGCCGTTACGGGGATTGAATCTGATAGGAACACCTCGGCCCGTCTCCGGTTTGAATGCATAGACCGATTTGAACCCGTATTTGTCTAGAATATCACGAACCTCTAGCTGGTCTTGCTCCCATCCACCTAAGGACGACGTGAATTCGTCGATCGGACCCTTCCCTTGCTTATACAGATGGACCTTGATCTCCGGGACCTTGGTCTTGACAGACTTAGTCCGGGTTGACGGAATCGGGTCAGTTTTCGGGTTCGATAACAGTGGAGACATCTCGTCGGCGCCGGTGGATGCTTCTTCGATCTCTCCCATGATTGAGATCGTCGTTGAGTGGCCGGCGATGACAGAGAGGAAAAAGAAGGGAGAGAAGAGCCGCGGGGGGGAGGGGGGGTGGAGGCGTCAATTTAAAAGCTTTTTTGAACCAACATATTGTTGCACATGCACTTATCAGAGCTTCAGATTTGAGTTCTGGTTAGAAAAAAATTATGTTGAGAGTAGGAGTCGATATGGTATGATACATATCGAATTATTATATTATATCGAAGTTTTTAATATTGTGGTTTTAGTATTATGATATTGATGTGGTATATGGTATACATTTTAATTTTTGTTGGTAATCGATATGGTATTTGATATTTAAAAATAATATACCGAAATATCGAATATCATACTGAAGTATATATAGTTACATAAATAATAAATATACATTAAAATACTATAACAAATATGCAACCTAGTATTAGTATTTAGTATAAACTAAATGATTAGAGGTTAAATTTTGACTACTCCATTTGATTGAAAAATCAAATGTATTTGAATTGTAATTGATTAACAAAAGGAGTTATTTGTACTTTATTTAGCATATACATTTTTCTACATGTGTAATGTGTTAGTATGATATAACTGAGATTTTTTTTTAAATTGTTGAAGTTATAATACTCTATTATACGAGTATATATTAGTCGAAGTTGAACAAATTATGATTACCGATTCACCATACCGTTGAATACCGAAATCGAACTTCAATATACCAAACCATACCGAATTAAATTGGTATGGTAATGGTATAATATTTTAAAATCCGAATACCAAAATTACAATATTGAAATTTTCAAATACCATACCATGTCCACCCCTAGTTGAGAGTGTCACTCTCTAAATGGTCCCTCTACCATGCGATTTGATTTAGTCGAGATTTAATACGAATTCATACCACGAGAAAGAAACAAAAAAAAAAAATTACAGTTCAATAAGTGGTAATAAAATGTAAAAAATTATACAAATCTCATATTGTTAAGAGCTAATTACATCAAATTTCTATCAAATTACAAAAATTCTATAAAATTTAAGGATTTTGACTACCTCACTCAATGTTTTGATACAATGCGTCTCGATATTGATATATCTCCCTTAATTCCGATTTTCAAACAACATTCAGCAAATATAAAGAAATGATACGAGTTTGACATCAAAAGACGTGTTCCTAAAGGTTCATATCCAATTAAATCTCTTTCAACTCAAGTTTTCAAAAATCATCATCCATCAAATATAAATAAATTGTACAAGTTTGATATCAAGCGACGTGTTCCTAAAGGTTTAGATCCAATTAAATCTCCCCCAACTCTAGTGTTCAAAAATCATCCATCGAATATAGAGAAGTTGTGTGGGTTTGATATTAAGAGACGTGTTCCTAAAGGTTCAGATCCAATTTAATCTCCCACAACTCTGGTTTTCAAACAACATCCATCAAATATGAAGAAATTGTATGAGTTCGACATAAAGAAACGTGTTTTTTCCTAAAGATTCAGACCCAATCACATCTCCTTCAACTCCTATTTCAACATAAATTATCGTCTTGTCTAAAGTTAAAATATAATATATAGTTTTAAACTATGATGTTTTAAGCTCATGGATGTTGTTCATTGTTATTCTTCAAAAATAAAATCAAGCATCTATATGAAATAAATGTACTAGTGGCAAGAAGCATTTTCCTTTTATTTTTAAATTCTTCAAAAATAAAAATGAACATTTATATGGAAGGTTGGATATATTAAATAATTTATACGTGAAAAATGTGTGATAAGAATTGTATAATTCTTTATAGTTATTTCCACGTGTGGTACCTCAAGGGTCATGCGCAAAAAATAATAATATATGGCTAATAAAAAATAAACTTATTTTATCTATTTAAGTTTGTTTATATTCGTACGTTTAAATTAAAAAGAAAAAAAGAGAGGGCATATAGAGACTTATAGTAGATTGTTTACGGAGAATCTCCTCCGCTTGAGTATAACATATAAGAATAATGAAAAAGGGAAAACGAATGTGGAGAAACAACACAACTAATAAAGAAAGTATATGGGATACAATAACTAATAAGGAAAGTAGGAAATAATGTGATAACCTAAATATATATAGTCAACAACAAGTGATGGTGGAATAAAAAGGCAAAACACTAAAGAAGACCGATAAACCCCTCAAAAATCAAGATAATACTCCATACCTACTAACATTTTACTCTAATATACGATCTTCACATCCTCCTATCTAATATCATGTCCTTGATAATCTTAAACTGCATCATGTCCTGTCTAATCACATCTTCCAATACTTTTTGACCCTACCTCTATGTACCTCTCCTCGTACCCGCTATATCCAGCCTCTCGCACCTCCTCACTTTAGCTTCTGCTCATCACCTCGAGAAAAAAATGACTTTTGCTAATTCAGATAGTTGATCTTATCTAGCTTTTCTCATTGGAATACAAGTAGGAAAAAGACAGTATATTTGGCTCAATATAATGGTAACAAAAAGGGTAAAATGTTATACTATAAGATTCAATAGTACATGTAACAATTCAATCACAATACGAAACAATTTATTAGTCTCAACACAAAAATTCATGACAACAGCATATCCAGTGTAGTCTCATAAGTGGAGTTTGAGTAGAACAAAAATCGGCATGGACATGTATTTATAATATAATTATATAAAGATGATGCAAATTGATCTCTTCTGCTGAGCACTTTTTGTGGGCTTTCATCTCTGCAATTCCTCAATTTTAATTAATTTAGAACATACTCATGGTGGCCTCCTCCTTTATAATCTCTCTATTGTCCATGTAAAGAAATCCATTTTGCTACAACAATTTGGATGATGTGTTGCTACACACTATATGGTCCTGGAAAGAAAAAGAAAATACAAACCTAAAATTTGAGTTAGTGAAATATATAAACCACTTGAAGTTTAATATATGGACGCACTACAACAAAAATAGTTTTTAACGGTAATAAATATGCACATTAATAAAAAGTGCTAAAACCTTTACTGGCAATAGTTCATTGGATTCAATGCCGCTATAGGCTTTAGGAGAATTTACTAAGAGTGCTAAAATGTGATTGTCACTAGTAATTGCCTCTAAAAAGACCTATTTAGCGGTAGTTAATCTATTGTTGTTAAAGATCATTTTTGGCGTAGTGATTTGAGTGCATGTCAAATCCTCGTACTCTTCAAAAATGTGGATGGGGCGTGTTAGATCCTCCAAATATAGTGCAATTTTTTTCGGAGAGTCTGACACAATGCTGCAACATAGATGAAAAGTACAAGCACACTAAAGTTGTGCTCAAGTAACTAAAAGAAGAGTAGAATGTACCTTAGAAAGGATTCAACAAAATCCATTTTCCATAGAATTGTGTCCAAGTCTGTTGAAACTAAAAGTGGAATCTAACCATCCTTCAGCCTCAGCTCTTTCAACATAAACTTTAAATTGTTTTTCAGCATCTGGTACATCTAAAGCCAAATCATCAAGTGATTCTGCAACTCTAGCAAAACCTTTTGTCATTTGATACATAGTTATAAGTCCCATACTAAAACATTCTTTGAGAAAACCCCATAACCTCTCACTTTTCTTCTCAATTATAATCACCAATGATTTCTTCACAACTTCATGATGAAAAAATGGCATACCTAAGTCCTTTATGCATCTATATGCTTCTTTTGCATCTCCTCCAGATTCAAATTCCTCTAATAATTTTCGTATTTTATCCTTAACATCTTCAATCGCCCATCCGTTTGTACTACTTCCACCACCACCCCAACACCTTAGTATTCTCTCACCAGATAATCTACCTTTTAGCAAAGATTTTGCCATTAGTACAACTTTGTTACCTATTGAATTCGGTTCGAAAAATTGACTCCCAATCTCTTCCATGTGTTGTGGAGTTAAAACTTCATCTACTTCTGCTCTAGACAAAAACATCGCTAAGTCCTCAACGACAATTGGAATGTCTAAAGCTGTATCATCTGCTGCTTCTATTAGCATTACAAAGCCATTTACCACATCATCTGCTGGAAAACAAACAGATGATAACAGAACAGAAGCCATTTCTTTTTCTCTGTTTTTCCTGTCCATTGCTAAAGTGATTAACTTCTTAACAAATATGGCGTTTAGTTCTGCCAAACACGAACTGTTCTCCGACTCTAGAATCCTACTTACTTCTTCAATATCACCTGACAAAAAGTACTCTTTGATCATGGATTGAGCTTTCAGTTTGAATTCCTTCACTAGTTTTTCATCAATCTCTTGTTTTTCTAGTTGTGTCGATAGTGACTTCAAAGATGAAATACATAACCAACCCTCTGATGCTCCCTTAGAAATTATTGACTGAAAAATCATCCTTGCATTTGGTATATCAAGTGACAAGTCGTCGATATTGTCAATAATCCTATTGAATCCTTTTGATAATTGACTTGAATTTATCAAGCCTTCTTCTGTAGTCTTCTTTAGTAAGTCCAAAAGGCGACTTTCAGCTTGTTGCTTTTCCATTGCCATGATAATAGCCCTCTTAACAATTTCATGATGGAAAAAACGCATATTCAAATCGTTAATGCATCTACACGCCTCATTCTTCTCTCCACTTACAACATACTCAATAAGTAAATTGTTGATATTGTCCTTCACATCTTCAACTGTCTTATTCTTACTTCCACCCCATCGACGCTCAATGATTTCAGCATGTAAAGGAGCTGAAAGGTAACTCTTTTCAGCTCTTTTTATAACCTCAATTCCCTTTGAATCTTTAGGTAGAGAAGAATTTGCTTTTGCCAAAAATGCAGGAGGGAGTATATCATCAACTACTGCTCTTGCAATGAACAACGCGAGAATGTCGATTGCATCTGGTATGTCTACAATGAAATCATCAGCAGATTCCAAGAGTTTACTGAAACCTTTGTAGACTTGTTGTGGCTTGATAACTTCAGCATAAAGAGCAGATAATAAAACAGCTGCCATTTCTTTTTCTTTGTCGTGTCTATCCATAGCCATCGATACTAACTTTTTAATGAAGTAGAAGTCATAACAAGACATCCCAAGTTCTCTTAATTCATTTGCTGTGGATGTTATATCATCATTCTGAAAATACTCTTCGACTAATATTATAGCCTTCTTTTTGTATTCCTCAAATGCTGCAACCATGTCTTTCGTACTTGTTCTCTCCGTATCCTGGAAAAAAGAAGGGCTAACTCAATTTGATGTGTCACTAAGCTTGAACCACAAGGGTCTATTGTACGCAACCTTACCCTGCATTTCTGCAGGAGGCTGTTTCTACAGTTCAAATCCGTGAACTTCTGGTCACATGACAACAACTTTATCAGTTACGTCAAGGCTCATTTTCCTTCATGGAAAATTGAAAAATGATAGCTAAAATACCTCACTACTAGTGTAGTTTGGATCATTGGGGTCAATAGCATGGACATCATCGGTATCCATTAATCCGCCCCAAGTGCCTTTTCCTCCACAACCACCTGTATAATCATGAATATTATCCGAAGAGTCGGTTGAAAATAGATCAAAAAACCATTAGTAAAAATCTACGTATGTGCAGTTTCAGTGACATGACAAAGAAGCAGCAAAATAGTTATATAAGAAAAACAACGGACGTGTTCAATCTTTATGTTCCTACGACTAAACTCATTGTACTTTTGAAATTATGCGTTTAGAATCTAATATTTACTGGAGTACAAGGTTTTAAATAAAAGTCCATTACGAGAAGTACAACTTAATCCAATGTTACTTGTTTGTCTGTTATCCACAATCTGTATTAGTAAAATACTTAGAACGTCGTTTGTTAGACAAGGCCCATGTGCTGTGCATCTCTGGTGTTCTGCTCGTGGGGAGAGGGATGCGGGAAAGTGGGGTCCTCTCACCTGTGCTCACTTCCGTTTTAGAAGTCAGATTGGATTTCCAACTTTGCAGAAATAATAAGCAACAAAGTTTAAAGCACGTTTTCAAAATCAGAAATTAAAACTAGTAAAGAAAACAGAATCTGTAACAAAAACATAAACAATATTGACAAGAAAAAATCGAGCCCAATAATTGTACAGTTTGTACTTAAGGAAATTATTCCCCTCAAGTATCCGAGGTTAAAGGAATATATCCTCCCCGAATAGAACGTTTTTACTCACCAGTATATCGGTACCAAAAACAATGTTGTCAGCGAATCATTCAATGGAAGCAAAATACACTAGAATACTAGGTTTAGTTGTGCAGAAGAAGAAGAAGAAGAAGTTTAGATATTTTGTTCTTTTTAAAAATAAGAGGAAACCTCTATTTATAGATAACAAAGAGTAGTGTGAACATATCCTTATCATGCCTTATCGAAAATGTTACAACCCTTTGAAAAAGTCACAAACTCTTCATTTTCTATTCATACCTTTCAAAACTTAACATTTGACTACCATAGTTTAATCGCGTTCATTTTCTATTCACACCTTTCAAAAGGTAACATTTGTCTACCATAGTTTAAACGCGATGATGTGAATAATCCTGTCACAGGAAAATTATCAAGCATGTAATAAGCAATTGCGAAATTATCAACTTACCTTTCTTTGGACGACCATCTCGCGGAGAATGTGAGCTTTTTTTATGTTTAAGTGGACTTCCCCTATCTGAGCCATGTTTGCTGTGACGATCACCGGGAGACCTTGGAGATTTAGGAGATTTTGGGGATTTTGGAGAGCGCGGTGATTTTGGTGATATCTGTAATGCAGATACTGTTAATGGATCTACACTTTCTGAAGCAGATCGAAGTTGTTCTTTATGTTCATTTGATAACTTTCCAGCTGTAAAATCCATCTTCAAAAACAACGAAATATCACAACAGAAATATTGTGAACTACTAATCCTGTAAGGATATCGAAAATTTCATATCATGAAACTTATATTCCACACATAGTTTGTGAATAAGTGATTGTCTGATAACGAGCCAGGAATATCTGTCTTTCTGCTAAATCAACTCCAATCAGCAGAAAGTTACGCAATGTTCCTCTGGATTATAATTAGTGCTTCAAAGATCCTATAAAAAGAAGATCGATCAACCTTGAGATTGGTACAAATTGGTCGATAATTCGAACATAGTGTTACAAGTTGGTGTACGATTAATTGGCCATTTCACTCCAAGGACGTTATATATAAGATCAAAATTATTTTTCGTACAAAATAGTAAATGTACCTGAAACTGCAACAAAATAGATATGCAATAGACAAAATAAGCTCAAATTCTTGAAGTATTAATTAATCTACTATTTCAACTTTTTGGTTAGAATAATTGTGTGTTTAGCTTAGAAATAGTCATTTTGGGAACAGTTAGACAACAAATTAAGGAGATCTGATAAACACTTAATGGAGCGGAAATAGACAGAGATTACTAAGGTTGCGCCTTTTGAAACGGGAATTTATGGTCTACTAACTGTCATTATAACAGAAAAAACATTATCATAAAGTTTTTTTTTATTTTTTATTCGGTTTAATCATTTAATATTGGACGTCTATGACCCAATTGAGGGGCAAGTAAAACTAATAAAATGGTAAATAACCACATCTCGAACAGTGACGAGGAATATGACATCTTCAAAAGTACTTAACATTTAAGCACTTTATTATAAGTTGAACAAAATATATATAAATTCAAATACTTGAAAAGTTTAAACCACATGAATTGTTCTTGGAGTTTTGAATTTATAAAAATTTTAACTCCATGAATTGTTTATAAAATTTGACTTTAATGATTCTTTCCTCGATTTCATGGTTCTACGGCTAAGAACTCGAGGAGAATTCTTAAGTTAGTAGTTTAATGTATAGATAAGAGAACTCAATGATTTTGTCCATGGGTTTGAACTCCAATACAATACTTGGGTAATGTTTCTGATGGAAGACATGCTAATGAGAGTGAGTCTAGAAAGACTGACATACTTTTAGGCTGACAAGCTTCTGAAGATGAGGTACACATGACATCTTAGGCGAATCTCACAAGAAAATGAAAGAGGAAAGTGAGAAGTTATAACGCATCACTCAAATCCACATTGTATGCATGCTTTGGGGCTCGATATTGTAGCACAACCCGAAAGACAAATTCGTGCAGGTTGTTGTCTACATGCAAAATGAATAATATGTTTCATGAACTTGAATCGTTGACACTTGTCAAAGTGAGAATTCAAAGAAAGAGATGTTGAATTTGAATTAAGAAAAGACTCTTTGAGTTTATGATTTTACGGGGACAAAGTAAGAATTCAATCCTTTTCACTTTTCAAAATTTTGAACTCCAAATATTGTGTTATATTTTAGGAAATTGTTTACTTCCTAACTTCTTTCAGCTTATTCACTCCAACTTCAATCAACCCTCTTATAATGTTAGCTTTGTACTATTTTTTTTCTAGTCATTTGTACACACTTAATAAAGTTACTAATTTTATATCAACGGCTTAAGACTTATTTCTAAATATTATTAAATAAAAAGTGTTAAGAAAATTCGTACAAGTATTAGATGATAACGTACTTTTAATGGATATACTCAATTATATAAGCAATTGATTCTTTTCCAAATGCTTACCTAACTTATACAATAATAATGTTAGTGTTACAATTCCTTGCTTCAATTGAAGATTTAAACAAAATAAAACTAAAATTAACAAAATCTTATATAAAATCAATAATTTAAGAAAGATTAAATAATTAACTTTATTATTAATAATTAAAAACAAATATTAGAAAAACTAATCATAATCTTTATATATAATTTTCAACTAAAACTAATTACATATAGTATATTTTTTTTTTAAAAAGAGAAAATAATTATTTCGTTTGAGTTGACATTTTGTGTTAGGTATAATATATAGATGATTACTTTAATTTTGCTTTAATCGACATCCATGCACCTAATTGACATAAATATCAGTTAACACCAAATCAAAAGTATCATGTCATTGTGTCGTTAAAGCCTATTTGAATTGACTTATTTTAGATGTTTTAACCCAAAATAGTAATTAAACATTTTAAAAGTATTTGGATAAATTAAAAAAAATGCTTATAAACACTACAATTTAAGCTAAAATATTAAAAATAAGCCAAAAGTATTTTAAAATTATAAGTCAAAAATAAAAAACTAATCCAAACAATATTTAGGAAGAAAAATTATAAATAAAATGTTGATTAGCTAACTTAAAAATTTGTATATAAAAAATTAAGTTTTTGATCAAAAACATCCCTCAACTATACTCTATGTTTAAACCATATCCTTGCACTATCACAATGAGCAAAAAACATCGCTCAATTATCTTAAAAATGGCAAGATTCATCCTTCAATTAGTTTTTGTCAAAAAATTAACGGTTGATCAACCCACAAATCTCCAATTTGTTTGCTCCCATTCTTCTCTTAGCTTATTGTAGTAATAGACAATCCTAACTAAATTGAATGAGCTAGGAAGAGAGGTTTTCATTCTCAACTTCACAGTAGCAGTCAGAATGTTCCCATAAAAGGTGAGCAAAATATTTTGAGCAAACTATTTTTCGCCCTATATAATTATTCATCAGATAAGCAACATAATATTATAAGAAAAAGTGTATAATTTTCTCTTTATTTCCTAGACAATGAGGGAATTTGAAGTATGAAGGTAGTCTATTTTTATTTTATTTTGGTGTAAATTTTATAAACACTAGTTGCTGTATTTTTAAATATATAAAAGTAACATATTTAGTTATTACAAAAAAAATATTTTTTTGTTTCAATTTATGTGATGCTTTTTGCTTCTTAAGATTCAAACGTGAACTTTTTATAAATATTTTGCTATGTATTTTTTATCATATTGTCATGACAACAATTGCAACTTTAATATGTAAAAGAGGCCACATGTTTATCCATAGTTAATTCTAGCTTCATTTTACATGAAAGGAAATGAGTTTAAGTAGTTTCTATCAAGAAAAAAATTGGAAGGGTGAATCTGGTCATTTTTAGGATAATTAAGGGATGTTTTTTTGCTCACAATGATAGTAAAAGGATGTTATTTAAATTTAGAGTATATTTCAGGGATATTTTTAGCTAAGCGTTTACTCAAACTCCGTATAAATAATCGGAACTCCGAATCTGAAGTGTGGAGCTCCACAAAAAATCCGGCGCCGGAGATGGACCTCGTAGCAACCCTCCAGTCGGAACTGGAAACTCTTCGAAGCAGGATGAAGGTAACCTTTTGTTGATAAGTTTTTAAAAATTTACTTCAAACAATAGTTAATATTCCATTATCGCTGTTTATTGTGCTGAAATCTTCCACTGGAAAAACAGGAATTGGAATCTGAAAATGCTAAATTATCTGCTCAGCTTTCGAATTGCAGTTGCCAAGAGGTTATTGCTACTTCAACAGAATATCCAGATTTTTTTTTTTGATAAGGTATAGTATTCAGATATATTTATAATTTTCTATGTGAATTTTAATGTGCTGTTATTGCTATTTAGACAAAGGAGAAAGGTAATGGAAGTGTTCTGAAGAATGGAGTTTTGGAAGGTCATGGAAAGAAGAAAAATAAGCTCAGAGATTTAGGTTTGTATAAACTTCTTTTTTTGGTGATTGGAATGTATTGCTGTAGTTTTATATGCAATGTGAAAGCCGAAAGGGTGTCCTAAAGTAATTAAGTGTTAAAACTTAAAATTAGCGAAGAGAGTTGATTCGCTGAGCTTAGTTTTTTTCTTCTTTTTTATGACCGTGGTGTCCAGGCCAGCTTGTGCACACCTCATCTAATTCCGTGAGATACCTGTCACCTTCCACTAGCAACACTGATAAGGTAAATCTGTCCACCAAGGCCAGAACAAATGGGAAGAAATCACGTAGTGTTTTTGTCTCTGATGGAAGTTGAACCTGAGACCTCATGGTGCTCAACCCACTTCATTAACCATTATGCCACACCCTTGGTTTAGCTATGGATTTTCTTATGTACTGAATGAGCTATCTTTATTTTAAGGTGTAACATGTCAGCTATCTTTACAAGTTTATACTGTAATTTGAATTGGAAATCTGCTGAAATGTTCCTCTTTCATTTTTTTGATACTGTAATTCGAAATAGAGATTGCTGAAACGTTCCTGTTTTGTTTGTAGGTTATGGCACAATGATGCATCACTCGAAAAGATATGTTGCTTTGAAAGTCATGTATTTTGGTCTGAGGTATACATTTTGCTAGTAGTTTAGTAGGATTGCATTGTCAATGTGGCCACTGAAAAGAGAGGAAGGAAGTTCTTAGTTTAGAACATGCAAAAGACTTACATATTCTATATGTGTAGGATTGGCTCTTCATCAGTAGCAGTTAAGTTACTTAAGTGTGAACTGAAAGTAGAGCAAAAAAGTGTAAGCAAAAAGGCTAAAAGTGGTTTAAAATATTTTGGGCAAGATAATTGTCAGCTTGCTGATAAACAAATTATTTGGACAAGATAAAATTGGGCTTCTTACTTGTCCTTAAATTTCTTTTTGCCCTGTAAAACCATCTCGTTAGTCTTAAGCACAAAGAATGTAAGGTCTCAAGAGGGACCAAAAGAAGAGAATAAGAGGTAACAAAGAGATCACACAAATTTCAGTGGATTACTAAAGAAGAAAATAAGAGGTAACACAGAGATCATACAATTTTAGTGGATTACTAAATGTTAAGTTCATAAACTCTTTAGGGCATTGCTGTCTTCATCAGACCATATATGTGAATGTAATAATATATAGCATAAGATTAGGCTATAAAGGAGGTGTTAACATTGGAAACAGTTGAAGAAAAGCTAAATGCACCTGGAAGAAAAAGGGGAAAGGTTACTTGATTTCCTGTTAAGCTTATCTTGCAACCTCGACAAGATTTCTCGTACAGGAGAGTTTATTTCAGTTTTAAAAGAGCCGCAAACAAGGCAATACTTAAAACACAGCCCTCTTTAGATAGCATTTAATCTTTAAGTTGGGTTTAACTGCTGAATACTTTAAAGGGAAAAGGGTTAAAAATACCCCTCGACTTTGTTTTATTGGTTGACTATGCCCTCGCCGTTAAAATGAAGTTATTTTTACCCTTGTTGTCTACAAATTTGTCACATGTACCCCTCAATTGGATGGAAAATCTCAAATCAACAAAAATAACCCGATTTACTTAAATTGACCAATTTTAACCCGATCCGACCCACTAATCATTTAACCCACCTATATTCATTTTCATTTTTAACCTAATTTATTCACCATCTCCATATTTCCTACTGTTCATCTTCATCTCATCAAATTAAATCCCCCTTGAAGCTTCACACCTTCTTTTCCGTCTTTTCCGCAACTCCCATCCCAAGCATCATCATTGCCATTACAGGCAATACCCCACTCTCTTCCTTAGAACCTCCCCCAAATCGGATACTTCCAGCAACGTTAGACGCGAAATCTCATTAACTATCGCTGATACTCTCCCTGATGAAGCCGACTTTGATTTGTGAACTGATGTTGTGAAATTAGTACTGATTAACGGTATAGTGAAGCTGTAGAAATGGGTTTTCCAAAATTTTTGCATCTTGGACTGTGGAATTTGTGAATGCACATAATGTGTTTGATATGTGGAAATGGTTCTGGAACGATGATACAAAGAACGAGAGATAAATCGATTGAAACACCTCATGCTTACGGCATAAGAGCTTCTGACCGAATTGCTTGGGCTTTGTAATGGCGCCGGAACAGTGATTAAAGCGGCGATGGGTTTAAGCGTCTGGGAGAAGTAGGAAGGTTGGGGAGGTTGAGGTTTTAGGCCTACTTGTATAAACTTAATTGGATCCGACTTAATCCCCTTAGTTATGGAAATGTTATTCATGTCTTTAAAATGCATTTTCTTCCATTGTTTTTTGCTTTTATTATGTATATATCCAAAAAGATGAAGATGAATATAGGTGGGTTAAATGATTAGTGGGTCGGGTCGGGTTTAAATTGGTTAATTTAAGTAAATCGGGTTATTTTTGTTGATTTAGGGTTTTCCATCCAATTGAGGGGTACATGTGACAAGTTTGTAGATGGCAGGGGTAAAAATAAGTTCATTTTAACGGCAAGGGCTTAGTTAACCAATAAAACAAAGTTGAAGGGTATTTTTTACCCTTTTCCCTACTTTAAATTTAAGCAACAAAGTTGGTACTTATTGTTATTTGGATTTATTCACAGGCTTTGTCCTTCTTAGTTCCCAACAATAAGAATATTACAAAAGATATCTTATCCATTAACCAAACATCATCTTGTCTGATCATATTTTGTTATTTGACATTTGACTTCAGCCAAAAGTGAGCCACTTATCAGAAGGCATTTATAATAATTTCATGAAGGAGTTTCAATCATACTTAGAAAAAAAATTCCAATTTGAGATTGGGAAAACAAAGAATAAGAATGCATGGTTCTAATTCATCAGATAGAATATTAAAAGAGGTGGATTACTTCATGGAATACATTTTTGATATTTTTATCTGGCGTTACTTCACTTTTGTTATAGTAATTTCTTCTACAACATTTCATCTAGAAGAAGAGATGAAAACATCTAATGTCACCTGGAAAAGGGGTTATGTACAACCAACTTAAGCTGCATCCTGATCCTAACTCCAAATGGCCCTGTTAATAACTCTACATAGATTGTCTAGTGGTTCCCTGAAGTTTAGGATGGAGCTCCTTATTTCATTCTGGAATGCTAATGGTTGCCGGTGGATCTGTCACCTTTTTTTACCTTATGCAGATTAAGTGTGATTTAAGTATTAACTAAGCTGAAGGTGCATGTACATTGTGTTTCTACCATCCTATTTAGTTGGAGTCTGCATTTTTTTACTTTATGCAAATATTAGCAAGTCCTTGTTTATACGGTAACGGTGTTCTCATGCTGCATTACAGGTTTTATGGTTTTGCTTCGGAGGCTCAAATGGATCCCACTGTTGAGGTCTTATGTTCTCCTCTGAGATGATTTTCCTTTAAGAATTGGTCCAGCATTTAATGTGACGGACATAGACTAACCAAGTACATGCAACAATATGTTCTACATGTTTGATCTTAGATCTTACTCCTTTTTTAAAATCATAGTCCATGTTTCCCGTCCTTTAAATTGACAGACTTAAAGGACTGAAAGACTTAAGCTACTGAAAGAGTTAACCTGGTGCTTTTCTGGGAGAATATTGTTTCCTTGCATGTATTGCACAATTTGAACTATTTAATCTTTGCACAAGTTGTTTTGGACTTTTGGTGCCTCTTCTCTCCAGTGGTAGCGCTTGGGGTGCTTCTATTGTTCGCATTTTAGTATCTCAATAGAGTATTTTGTTTGCACATGCTGATGGCTTCTTCATGCAGGGTGAACTTTTCAAAGCTCTAGAGAGGACAAGACTCGTATTTGGAGACAAGAAGGAATTGCAATACTCACGATGTGGTAGAACCGATAAGGGAGTTTCCTCTGTTGGCCAAGTAAGTTGAAGAGCAATTAATTTCTTGTATGTTTGTTCACTAAAAGGTAACCTATATTTTGACAATGGTTTTTTTTTGTTTTGATAATTTGACACATATCCCAAGAGAGAGAAAATATGAAACTTAATTCTTTTATCCATATAATTGTTATTTATGATTATAATTATTATTCTTTAATTTCATTTTCATTCTTTTTCTTCGTTTGCGCCTTCCTTTATTAAATCCCGAACTTTATTTGTGCTTTGGCTTAAAGCCTCAATCTAACTTATCCCTTTTTTGCGTTTCTCATCTTTGATAACACTCTCTTTTATATGTCTTTTAAAACATATTAAATACTTGTTGCAGGTGATTGCTCTGTTCTTAAGGTCAAATCATAGGGAATCAAGAGGGGACAATAAGTATCCTGGGGAAAATTCTATTGAAGAATCATGTGGTCTGCTGATATCTCCTTTCAATGTACTACTATGTTTAGCCTTTCTGATTGTCATCTGCCATGTATTTACTGTAATGCGATTTGGCACACATCAGTTGCCTTCCATTTTCCTGACATTGCCTCTTATCTTCTTTCTATGCAAGTTCTGGTAGTGTAGTTTTATGGCTGTTAGGTGGCCATCTGTAGAGATTTATTATGTTGGAGTACTTGGATTGCACTTCGATAAATGACCTTGTATGTTTCACCAAAACCAAGACACAGATATTTCTAATTCACATTGACTACTAAAGATGTGCAAAAAGAAATTGAAGCTTCAAATCTTCCTAATTCTTTTAGTTATGGTTTCCCTAATTTCAATTTGTTGCTTTCATTTTTCAGTTATTACTAACCTTTTGACACAGTTTACATTTTCTTCACCTAGGAGAAATAGACTATGTAAGAGTACTAAACCGAGTTCTGCCAAATGACATTCGCATTATGGGTTGGTCTCCTATTCCAGTTGGTTTCAGTGCAAGGTTTGTACTGCTTTGTATAACTTATGCTCCCAGTAATCATTTATAGTTAGTGTTTGTTTGTTAAAAGCATTTAAAAATACCTAACTCTTTCTAAAATGTCATACTTTCTTACAGTATGTGTACTGGACTTCATAGTATCATCCTTTTGATAATACCTAAGACAGAAATATTTTGCATTTAGCAAGGTGTGGCCTGGTGGTTTCCGAAGTGAGTGCAAACCTTGGAGACCAAGATCCAATAGTTGAGATGTGCACAAGATTGTCCGGGCATCACCATTACCCAAAAAAAAGAAACATTCAAGTAGTATATGAGGTTTTGAATACAATCCACAAGGTAGGGGGTAAGGTTTGCGTACATTTTACCCTTCTCTGACCCCACCTGTTGGATCACACTGGGTTTGTTGTTGTTGTAGAAACAGATTAAATTTAAAATAGGGGGAACTCTTAAACCTTCATACAAAATCTTATTAGGGATCTCAGCTTCCCGTGAAAATGAGCAATGCTAAACTCTATTTGGTAACTTATCATAGGCACAATTTATCAAGTTGATGTAGTCTCTAGGTATATTAGGTGCACTCATGACTAAACCTGAAAAAAGTATGTCGTGGATCCCCTTGAAGTCAACTTTGGCATCCTTATCTCCTCAAAGTTGAGAAGTTGTACCATATTTTTTTCAGTTCTTCATTATAGTTTTACAGCCTTTTTGCCTTTCAATAATTGCAGGTTCAGTTGTTTGAGCAGGGTGTACAAGTACTTCTTTTGGCAGGGAAACTTGAATATAACAGTGTGTACCTTTCCTTCTGAAATCAGTTGACCTGGTTATGCTGATTTACTCCAATTTTCAGCTAAACACTCTTGAATGCTCAACAGGCCATGCAAACTGCTGCTGAGAAATTCTTAGGGGAACATGATTTCAGAAATTTTTGCAAAATGGATGCAGACAATGTGCACAACTACCGGCGGCACATAATATCATTTGAAATTATCCCCTTCAATGAAAGGTTTTCTACTATTAGCTTGACACTCTGCTTTTTCTACTTTGTGTCCCTTTTTATACTTATTCTCTACTTGTAGAGAGAGGATTATAAATTGACCAGTGTGATCTTCTTGAAGTTTTATGACGCTTTGACTTATTTCCTCTCCTGATTTGGTCGTAATTATGTAATTGTTTTCTTTGAATCTGCGGTACTCTTGTTTCAAAAAGTCAAAGAAAGTTGCTACATTAGGTAGATAAGTGATGTTAGGAAATACTATATCTGTTCCCATGAAAGTTGATATTAAGGAGTATTAAGCTATATTTTAAGATGGCGTGCGATGTGAAGTTTGAGAAATCCTAGATACTGCTTTCCCCTGATGGCGTTGTCACCTGGCATACATTATGCAGAAATATTTGCAAATACTTGTAATTATGCAATTGGATAGTTGGTTGGTGATTATTTTATTTTTCATTTTCCTTCTTTCGGATAATGTTGGTAACATTTTATGAATATCTAGAGATCTTAAAACTAGCTGAAATCTGTGTCCTTTTGTCTTCTTTTTGCAAGTGCCTTTGAGTTTTTGGGTATTTTTCTTTAATTTTGTATCAGTTGTCTAGTTATTTTCATGTTTGTGTTAGTGTTAAGTTTGTTGATATGGTCAGTACTAATTAGGACAAGAACTCTATCTAATTTTTTATCAGCAATTTAGAGCAGCTTCCTACATGATGTACTCTTTTGCTCATCATCTAAAATTTCTTACTGAAACAGGCTATTTACTTTTTTAATACTATCCATATACTGATATACATATTGAAATGCTTTTCACGCTTTCATGTATTTTTTAATTGTAGTGACAATGCTGATCAACTCATGATAATGAAAATCAAAGGCAGTGCTTTCCTTTGGCATCAAGTTCGGTGCATGGTTGCCGTACTATTTCTGATTGGCCAGGGTCTTGAGTCCCCTAATGTACGAAATTTATGTCCTAACAATATTTTCTCTGAAACCTGTTGCTGAAACCTTTCAATTGATGTGATCCATTTTCTGGAGAACTTGAGATTTTTCCTTTTGCTTCTTTTAGAACAATAACTAAAGTTTTGTCAATCTTGTGATGAAAACTGAAGCAGCTTGTGGAGTTTGCCATAATTATATATAATACCAGATCACTGGTCAACCAAGTCTACTCAACCTTGTTATAGAATGCTTTTTGTGTCCTCACCACCATGTGAGTAGAATCGGGGTAGTTCTTGTATGCTTCTTGAATCTGATAGACCTTTTCAGTTTGTTCTCAGTCAATTGTTGCCATTAAGATTTGGGCAGGTTGGGCTTTCTGCTCTGTGAAAAATCTCTTTGATGACTCAATCTTAAAATAAATGAATAAACAAATCAATAATTTGTTTAATCGTGATTCTATGATTTATGTAAAATGCACACAACCCATTTTCTAAGCACTGCTCGTGTTTCTATAATTTTCCTCAACGTCCTAATTGGACATAGCTTTCAGGGTTGTCTATGTAAAGCCTTTGTGTTGAATAGATCTTATGGTGTTTTATTCTAATTCATGTATCTTACCATAAGGCATTTTTCGATTATGAAATCGTAGGTAATTGATTTGCTACTGGATATAGAAAGAACACCACGGAAACCTCAGTTCCCAATGGCTCCAGAAATACCTCTAGTTCTTCAATCATGTGAATTCGAAGGTCTCAAATTTATTTGTTCATCAGGTACTTGAATGGTATTTATATCCAGAATTCTTTAGTCTTATATCAGTTCCATTTTTCTTTCTAAGAAATTTTAGGATCCGCGAAAACTAAATTTCCTCTGTTTTTATTTTACGTGATGTTAGGTAAGGGTAATCATGGTTTAATTTTATTGTTTCTTATGGTTCATTCTCTTTTCCTGGATCTTGTCAGCATATCTGTATGGGTTATCAACTTTACCCATTTTTCCCTAACATAACCCGGTATTAACTCAACTTGATTGTGAGTTTTCTTTTGTTTTCCTTTGTTTAATAAGGGAACTTGACTACGAGTCTATGATGTTGAAGTAGTGATACCAAATCATAAACAATTTGAACCCTTCGGGGGGGCCCAGTGGTTTGGGCTTGGGACTTCCATGCTTGAGGTCTCAACTTCGAAACCCATTGCCAGCGAAAGCAAGGGGTTTGCCTTCTGGGTCGAGCTCGTCGCACCGGGCTTGCCTAGTGCGGGTTACCTCTCCTATGTGGTTTGCGAGCTATTGCATAGGAGCGGGGGTTTTACCATGTGCGCACCCAAAGGATGTGGGTTTCCCTTGTCATCAAAAAAAAAAAAAACAATTTCTTTGAGTGGTATTCATCAATAATTCGTTCTTTTCTGGACTTGTTCCATAAGGAGCTATAGTTCGCCCAATATGTACATCCTTTTCTTTTAGTGGGTGTCACAACATAGTGGCCTCTCTTCAAAAGATTGCTTTTTGTGATTATGATTTCATTTTACTCAAGTCCCTCATCTCCTTTCCTTGTGACTGTTTTTGGGGGAAAATAGACATCAATATTTGATATTTGTTCCTGGTTGTGATTTATACCATATGTGTTTTTTTTGTTAGACTACTTTTATTGTACTAATTGGATAACGTACAAACACTTTTGTGGACATTTTTCCCAGATACAAAGCAGGCTTTGAATGAACATTTGGAGCGGGAATGCCGAAGTTATAAACTTCAATCCGCAATTTTTCATGAAGCTTTGCTAAACTCATCATGTATTGAAATTGGTAGGTCATTCAGTACTTGTACTGTAAATTTTTATAGACATTTTCCACCTACAGCATATTTCTAAGCTATAGAACTTGTTTTTTCTTAGTAAGTATAATAATCCTGATTGAATTTTCAATTTCAGACAACAATATATCAAGTGACCATACCAAGAAGAAAGGAGCTTCCCACATTCCTCTCTTGTCTCGACCAACTGAGCGTGAGTTCTTCTGGATCTTTTCATTCATTTGATAGAACTTGCTTGAATTTGGGACTTTTGACTGTGCTATAAACATCAATATTAACATGTTCTTGAAAAAAGTTATTGATCAAAAACACCTCAACTATCACTTCTACGCGAGTTTCATACTCTAACTATCAATTGTTCCCTTTTTACTCATTCACGCGCCCCTCAAATGTGAGACTATACATGCTCTGAAAATGGGTCAAAAAGGTGTATTTATTGTGATTGAAAATGGTTTCGTGGAGTAATAGGACCTCCGCATTTAGGTATCTACGGGGACCTTATGTCTTTTGCTTGCACATAATGATGATCATCGTGGTTTGATCTCAACTAACCTTGGAACATTTTCCAGCATCATATGAAGAGCGGCGTAAAAAAATTGGTTGCATGAGCTGGAATGGAATGCTAAGATAGAAAGTGAATTAGGGGAGATGAAATGAATTGAGTGGTTTTTTCTAATTTTATCTTGTTGTAACATTAGTTTGTACATCGTAATATGTTTTATCCTGACATTAATAAGGAGTATTTTTCTATTGCACTTCACTTTATATCTGCAACTGGATTTGTGTCTAGCGTTATAGAAAACATTTTGTATCTCGTGCTCCTTTTGCTCGCCTTACTGTTCATTCTCATTGCTGGACTGCTACTCATTTGGAAAATTTACAAATTCAACCTTCCGGGGACAGCTCTTTCAACAATTGTTTTACCAAAAAAAAAAGAAGAAATTATTAATTTTTTATAAATAATTATAAATATTTTGTATACTTTTTCATGAAAAAATTGTTTATTTCTAAAAGACTAATGAATATTTTTTTTTGGTAATAAAGACATTATTTCAGTATGTGCATTCTTCCCATTAGTACGAGTCTCAATCTAACACACTTTCTTTATCCATTCCATTGCGCTTATTATGTCTTGTTCCAAACTGCACAAAAAAAAAGAGCATTTTAAAATAAGTGATCAATTGATTCCTCTTGTGCTTCACACAAAGGGTTGATATTCCGATCAATCAACTTTCACTTCAACAATCGATCTCTAATGTATAGTCTATTGAAAATTGTTAAATAGCGTACGAAAATCTGTTTGAATTTTCCAGAATTATTGCATTTAAGTCTCCATCAATGTGCTTTCTGATAAGTACCTCCAAGTTTTGTATACATATGCTTCATTGAGAAGCATGTTGATCCCAATATGTGCGAATAGGTGAAACCCGCTTCCTCTATTACTTGAGTAGCTTTAAAATTCTTCTTAAGCATCAATGTGGCCTGATTTGGCTACAACTCTCAGTCTTAGGTGTGTGTGTTCTCATTTACTCCATAATTTGTCCTCTTTTTTTTTCTTTTCTTCATATATAGATTCCATAACATCTTGCATATGGGCGCCAACCTTATTCCATGTTTGGACATGTAGAATATTGAGTCATCGTGTTCTTCATGGCAAACATAATTGTTCTCAAGACACCAAAACTTTTTTTTGGAGGAAGTGCTACCTCCCGTTCATAGGAATATTTAGTATATTATATTCTAAAAAATCTTAATGAATATTACGAATAATATTTATGTACTTTTATTTTAAAAAACTCAGCTCGTGTAAAAAGATAAAATATTGCAGTGTTAAAAAACATAGTATAATATATAATTATACAATATTTAATGCTTATAAACATATAAATATTCTGTTCGAATTCATTTTTACTGTTAGAGTGACTTAAGAAGTCTATAAATGATTTAGATAAAAATTAAATTATTAATTATGTATTTTTTTTTTAATTCACTAAACAAAATATGAGTAGTATAAATAAGTAAGTAACCAAATATTTTTTAAACAATCTCTAATTCTCTCAAAAGCTGCAAATTATGGCATTCCCTCATCACCAGCTCTACATTCATATCCAATAACCTTTCCCAAGTCTGGAGTTCAACACCCTTCTACTTAGGCATCACCTCCCCAAACCCTAGACTTCAACACCCTTCTTCCTAGGCGTCACGACGAAGAACGCAATAAAGCGCCCTATTCGTTGTTTCAAGTCCAAGAATCTAGCCTTCGCATTTCATATTGAAATTGCATTTTCCTTATCAAGGTATTTCTGTATTATTGGCAGCTGCAATGACATTTTGGATTTGTCAGACGATTTGATTGGTATGTTCAAGAATTTGGTTCTGCGGAACTCTTCTTTTCAAGAATTTAATTAAGATTCGATCTTGATACATCTAGTTAGATTTGGTGTTCTATAATTTGGTTAGAGTTTTGTATAAGAAAGATTATTTTAATAACATTTTATCCTCCTCTGCAAATTGAATTTTTTTTATTAACGGCTAAAGCTAATCAGTGTCGTAAAGCCAAAAATAAATTGGAGACCTTAAATTTTTAATTTTAAAAAAATAATATTTGAGCCTTTTAAAATGTAGAATTGTTAGTATATTTAACATCAATTTGATATGCAAAGTTATTTCTATCTTTTAATAAAAAAAGTTTACTTTTTAGCTAAATAATACTTGATTTGTTTTAATTTTTTGTCCTATTTTGACTTGACACGAATTTTAAAAAAATAAAAAAGATTATTGAATTTTATGATTTTAAACAAAATCAGATATATATATATATATATACCAAAATGTATGTTAATCTTGTGGTTTTAAACATGTCATGTGGAAAGTTAAGTTTTAAAATTGATAAGAAAGAAAGAAACATTCTTTAATACTTTGAAACGGACTAAAAAAGTAAGAAAAATAAATAAAAAGACACAATAAACTCATTTCTTTTTTTAAAAAAAACTTATAATTACTTTATTATAACATGAAAAATAGGGTCCCTCAAATTTGGGGCCTAAGAAGGATGCCTCATTTTTGAAGACATTGAGTCGTCCTTGGTTTGGAAGAGAAAGTTGAGGCTTAAGATTAAGCATTATATAGTGAAGTCTTCTTGGTCTTAGGCTTTTGTAAATGGAGCTATACATGCGAAGGCGTGTAACCTTTTTTTAGTGGTGGTCCCCATTAGAATTTAGTTATGATTTTTAACATAGCGGATGAGATGTTTGGGGAGATTATGTTGCCGAAGGCTTTAGTTGGTGCACGCTTATCAGATTTATCGATTTTGTTATTTGAGCTATCACTTGTTGTTGTTAAGTATGTGAAAGAGAAAAAAACGTGTTTCATGTGAAATATGAGTGATGAAGTAGTATGGAGATTTTTATTCTTAAAGTAAATTGTACCGTATAAATTTGATTGGGGATATGGAGCAATTAGTTGGACTTAGGATCAATGGTGAAGTTTTGATTACAAGTTGCAGTAACAATCCGGTTTCTTAAGATCCAAATAGGGGAGAAAATAGAGATCTTGGTATTCAAGATATCGGTCCCTCGTTTTATGTTCTGAATTACAAGAAACCACTTATCTTGCACAATGAGAACAATGTCATTTTGGGTAGGGTCTTGGAAAGAAGTGAAGATTACTGTGTTTCCACTTTGTCGAAGAAACATAGTAAAATGTGATAAGAAGGTAAGGCATTTTACCAAAGTTCATGATTGTTTAAGATAGTGAAAGTGGAAGATGTTTTATCAAATTTTGTATAACTAGTTTAGAAAATGTACTGAATGTTGAACTTTTTGAGTTACATAAGTTGTTAATGTACTCTTGTTGCCTTTCGATGTATTTCTGATTTATTGTGAAACCTTATCCTAATTAAGTGATGAACCTTATCTTGATCAGTCGGCTATCATATTATTTAGTTATAGCTATTGTGATGTTACTACCTGGTCATTTTCATTGTTTTTGTTTTCGTGTGTTGATGATTTGATGGTGACTTCAAATTTATTTTTAAAGCAAATTTTACCAAAAATTTCTTCTACAACAAGGGTTGTTGTCTTCCGACTCCTCCTACTTTCCTCTAAACTTTTGAGAGAAATCCTGTCAAAATTTGTTGCTAAATCCTTAAGTCAATTCACAGTTATCCAAATCATGATCAGTGCACATTTGGATGGGCTTTTAAGTTGGCCAAACTGACTTAAAAGTCAGTTTTTAACTTGTTACAGTGTTTGACAATTATCAGAATAACTTATTTTAAGTCAAAAGTGATTTATTTTAAGTTAAAAATAAAGTAGGATAAAAAATTAAAAGTAGGGTGATCCTACTTTATTTTTTAACTTAAAAGTCATTCTACTTTAACCAAGTATATTACATTTTTAATCTTAATTCTTTTAAACAATTCCCAAATTGTCCCTGTTGAATTAAAACCCTAACATCTCTTTCTCTCAAGTCCATTTTAAATTCAAAACTTGTCACGCCCCTAGCCTACATCCCGGACGTGGTTAGCACTCGAGAACCATTGTTGGCCCCAAGCGAACCCTTGGCCTGACTTACTTACTCAGCGGAAGACTTTAAGCATTAATAAAAGAACTCAAATGCAAGATAACTTAACCGTCTCAAACTAAACTCATAATGTTTTAGAAATAAACATTTAACTTAGCCAAAGTGACAACTCAAATCTGAACATAAGCCAATAACAAGGTAAAGACAAATGAACTAACCGACTGTCTATCTATGAAGCCTCTAATAACTTAGATGGATGTCGGGACAAGACCCCCGATCATCCTAACAACTGAAAACTACTAAAGCAATATAAACAAGGATCCTCCGGAAAACAATGAGGCTCACCACAAGACTCTGAATGCTCAACTGGATCAACGAGGCACTGGGTGATGATCCTGGTTACCTGAATCTGCATCATGATAAGATGCATGCCAACTGACATCAGTACATTGAATGTACGAGTATGCGAGTTGAAATGCTAAACACAACATAAGCTTGAAAAGAATATGAAATGAACATTTACCTTGGCTTTACTCAACTCCTGAATAATTTAACTCATTATAAAGCAATAAAGCATATGCAATATATAGAAAGCTTGTAAAAAAAATAGTGGAAAACAAGTTAGTTTGTTAAAGAAAATGCAATAACAAACTCAACTTTACTCATATAATAAAGTAATATAGTTTATGTGGGAGATTCTCTAACCGACAACCACCACTATGAGCCTAAGTGGTGATACATCGTCTTGTCCACGCTACCAGAACTTTCATATACTTTGCCGTCATATAGAACGCTTAACTAAGTGGATCCACTAGTCTATGCTAAAAAACAACTTAAGGAGTCATCTAAAAAGTATGATCTCTTACTACCCATGATGGCTACATGGTTTATGGAGACTTGAGTTAATATGAACTCGCATCCCCATATCAGTGCTCAATACTATTCCCAAAATATACTTAGCTCATATTTTTTAAATCAAAACTTCTTTCTTTGGTTTGAGATAATTACTCAAAACTTTAGCTTAAAACTCTCTTGGAAATCGGTGTTTCCCTTTCTTGTTCAAATGTGAAAACATTTTAAATTCTTGGGAATATTTAGTTCCCTTATACTTCTTTGAAGAAATGAACTTCAATCTTTACTCTTTACTCTTTACTCAACTTGAACTTTAAGTCTTAAAACAAAGTCAAAACGTTTGTGAAAGACTTTTGAAAACTTTATAAACTTCTCTTTGACTTGCTTCTTAACTTCTAGACTTGACTCTTAACTTTCCTTTAATTGAATTATGAATTCAAGGTTCATGATCTCATGTTTATGGATGATTTCATTATGTTTAGATATACTTAAGAGTGTTGGAATCAACTAGAAAACATAGGTACATTGCTAAGGAACTAGTACAGAAAATTGGGGAAGAAATGGGAAGAACTGGCGTCCCTGACACTCTGAGAGGCGTGGGGAGCCAGAGCACAAACTTCAGAGCTGAAGTTGTGGCGCTCTGGCTGGCGCGTCGCCCCAGAGCCCAAACTTTAGACTCTGAAGTGGAGTGCTCTGTGAGGCGCGACGCCCCAAGTCCCTGCCCAGAAAATTCTCAATTTTTCTCCTTCGTTTTTCATCTTTAAACCCTCTAAACTCCAATGGTTCTTTTCCCAAACATTTAGAATCGACTAAACCCTTAAAATACATCAGATTCTACTCGAAATCACACCTAAAAACATGAATCAAACCCAAGAAAACTTCAAAAACACAACCCACAAGAATTCAAACGAATTTCATCAAGAACTCAAAGGATTTACTTTCAAATCTAATATACTTTGCTGAATTGAATTATGATTGGCGCGTGGGTGAACTAACACAACGCTATGTGATATCACATACCTTGTAGGGATCACCCCTTGACGAAATCCACAAGCTAAACTCGAACGTTCTTGACGATTCTTGATTTCTCTTCTCCTTTCTCCTCTTTTCTCTTTTATTCAAACCCTAGCGTGAACTTCAACTTTTCTAAACTGACTAAAATCTGACTTTACCCCAATTAAACTCCTAAAAATGAATTAAAACAATTGGTAAGGAAAAGACTAAAATACCCTTCCACAATCCGGATTAGACTTTCCTTAATCAAACAGCCAACTTCCAAAGGGTATATCTCACTTATACAAACTCGGAATCGCGCAAACTCACCATCTCCAACCCATCTCTATTTTACTCTCCATTCTCTATATTTGGAGAGTAAAATAGAGAATGGATTCTCCAACCACTCTCTATTTCACTCTCTATTCTTCAATTATAGAGAGGTGAATAGTAGTTCTCCAAATTTGGAGAACTACTATTCA
>JAJOOO010018442.1:0-22270 GCA_029582685.1 Solanum piurae | reverse complement strand
GTGGTAAGTATGCTTATGATGACCTAAGAGTAATACCTAGTGTGAATGGGATTATGGGGTCTTATTCATACATTGCACAAGTATGCTTGGAGGTTACTTAGGAGTATAGTTCTATTATGAGATGAAGGTCTAAGTAGTGACCATGTGATATCTCCTATGCTATTGAATTATGCCTTATGTTGACTTATACTCATGTCATGACTATGTTGGAGATTATGCTTACTACCATGTTATTACCTCCTTATGCTTTTGTTTTATGTTGACTAATCACTATAATATGCTCTCGTGATGTTGTGTTAGCTAACATATTTAGTACATTTTGTACAAACACATACTCTTTCCTACATTCTTATCAAATGTAGGGTTTGGCAATATTGAGTTTCTTTCTTGAGGATAGGTTTCTAGAAGAGAAAAGGAGTTGAAGATTGGTGAGTCCTCATAGAATCGAGGATAAAGCCCCCATTTCCTTTTATGTCTTTCTTTTATGTTTTAGACTATTGTATGGGCTGCGTCCCAAAGTTTATTCAAGTTGAGTTTAGATGGTTTGAGATAAAGTTTTGTATACTTCCGCTTGCTTTTATAAAGACTTCAATTGTATAGGAAGAAGTTTTAAAATTTCCGTGTCATTTCTATTATCTTATGTTATGATATGCTAAGAAATTTGTATGAAACCCCATTCGGGGTTGAGTACACCTTGTTACATCTAGGGTGGACCCCTGGGTCGTGACAAACTATTCAAACAGAGCAAAAGGTTTAAAATGATTCTAGAGGTGATTGTTGACACCCAAGCGATTTGAAATATTTAACTTTATAATTCAAATATTTTTTAAGATTTTAAAGTAATTTAGTCATCTTTATAATATTTTAAATAATAAATAGTTTTATATGATTTGTTTACGTGATTAATACTTCGTAAATATGAGGAAAAACCATTTTTTTTTAAAAAGTTTTTACACTTTAGTTGGATATTTTGTTAATCTAGTTTATTTCGATTTATGGTTTTAATCTTAAATCAATTAGTTTACAATTAATTATTTCATGTCGTTAAAATAAGAAGCTTATTAACTAATTAATTAGTTCATCTTATTGTTATAATTTTAGCCGAATTTGCTAACCGACTAGATTTGGCTAATTTCCTAAGTCATTTTACACCTAACCTTTAAACCCACTTAGAAGACCAACCTTGGGCCTATCTGGAAATTTTCCAGCAGGCCACATCAACTTCAACAACCCATTATTTTCCAATTCCCTTGCAATTCCCACCGACCCAACACATTATTTGAGCAGCCCACCAAATTAAGAGCCGACCCAGCCCACCTTTTCTTCTAAAAAGACCCAGAAACAAACTTCTTCAGCAACAACAACGTCTTCACGCTAGCAGAAGACTACAGAGCCATTAATGCTCAATGACAGCAACTCAGACGGCAACAGCGACATACAACGTTCACCAATTCACGCGTGCCCAGCAAATTAATTGTCGTCTTGTTCCTTTGCCTCGACGAACAGTATGCCTATTCAATTCTTGAGCAGAGCGGGCAGCCACACTTCAGTCCTTGTAGATGTGGGATCAATCCACGTCGCGCCCAAGGACGAGTGACTCAATCCCACCCGTTTGTCCCCCTTTCCTCTTCTGGAATGGGGCGAATTTTCAGAGAAAAGGTGTCGCCCCAAATTGGTGCAAGGTATTTGGAGTTTTGAATTTTGAATTGGGCCCGAGAATCGATTTTTTTTTATCCCTTTCTCTCCAAGTTCGGAACCCTAGCATCCATCTATATAACCCACTACTATTTCGGTATGAAGGGGGGGACTTTCTAGGGGGAAATTCTTTACTAAGGCAGAGAAGAGTTGGAAAAAGAGACGTTGGCAGGGAAAACAAATTTACAGAGATAATAGTCTCAAGGCTTAAAATCGTATAAGAAATACATCTAAGATACACTTCCTTTCCTTGTTTCGTGGGTTGTTGGGATTCACAAGAATTCTCCAAGCTCTGGTGTGGTCGGAAAGCTCGTCCTTTCTCGTTCTCGTCTCAGTTCCCTGCCCGAAATAAGGTAACATTTCTTCCATTCTCCCCTTTTGTTACAGTCCTATATCATATGACAAAAAATACATATTCCAGTGATTTTCCTTTGTGTTTTCTTATGTGCATTTAGTATATCTCTCATTTCTTTAGCTTCCGAGTTTCAGAGTTATTCTTAGGCTTCTATATGTTTAAATTTTACTCCAATCACGATTTTGAGTATAGTTTAGCATAAATCAACCTTTTGATGTTTATTCCATTCTAAGTGAAGTGTTTTCGCTTTAACGGTTCATTTTAAACTTTGTTGTTAAGATAGCCTCATGCTCACTTGTTTCAAACTAATAGCACCTCGACTATAGCACAGTTCCTGATTCCTTGGGTTATGATTTTGATGTGGGACTGCGGGATACATTCTTAAATACATGTAGTCCTTATGTTCGAGTTTTGATGTTCAATCGTTCCAATAGAGTTTATAGTATTGGTGTTTGTTTGAATGACTTGGGACACATGCTTATTTTCTCTGCTGCTTAGGGATACATTTTGATCTTAATATGAAATTCCCTCATGCTCGTTCAACTCAATCCCCTATTTACTGTGGCATCGTTTTACCTTTTCTCTTCATTGGCAAAAATTTGGTTGCGAATCGTTGTGATATAAGTTTAAATTTCAGGTTCTAGTTTGTTTAAAGTTCATAAATGTTTTAAGTCTCGTGTCTACCTTAGTTTCTATTCGTCTACCCACCTATTCTGTTTTGATTCGCACTACCCCGTTCTGAATTTATCTGGTATTCACTTGGTCTAGTTTAGCATCGAATTTTGTCATCTAAACCAAGTGTTCACTCGGAGCTTTATTTTCTTACATTAAGCCTATGTAAGCGTGGTTAATTATTAAACATTTGTCCAGTATGTTTCCATTTATTTTTTTCCTTTGCCTAGTTGAATTCGTAAGATGATATTCCCCTAGCTAAATTAAGCTTGTTTGAAATGCATTTTGCCATCAGTTTTGTTAGTTACTGCCTCCAGGGGGTTTATTTATTTCATTTCATTTTGGCCTGATTTGGGTGGTATTTCCTAATAGGTTGTAGTAGCATTGGTTCATTCATATGAAATTATATTCATTGTTAAAGTGACTATGTTGGTGTAGCTCCAAGTTCATTTGGTTATGTGAGATTAAAATGCTTCATTTAATATCTTTCGAAATGGATAAATATAGGATAGCAACTTTGACACTAACAGTGGTATATTATGTTGTGCACTATTCTATGGCATCGTTTTTTTTTATTTATTTATCATTTTTGAACTTTTATGAACCTTGCTTACATCCATTTCTTTTGCATGTGGAATCTGCCCGAGTTCACCATGAACTCCTATTTCTTTCCCCGCATTTTTGAGAGAGCCATAAAGGCTCAAGTCCTTTCCTTTCGAGTCAGCCGACAAGAAATTGAAATACAGGTTTTCGGAGTGTAAATCGGGGCTGGAAAAAGAGTTTTCATGTTCTGGAAAATTGGAAAAAGAGTTGATACATTTGATGTATACAGTGATATACAGTCAAAACGCAGCGATATACAGGTCTGAAATAACGATACATGTGCTGGAAATTTGAAGCGGACTGTCTATATTCAATATATGGTCCGATATACACAAAAATAGATCGATATACGGCCTATATACATCGATATACACCTTTGGTATACACAAGTCTTTGGGGCGAAAATGGGCCTAAAGTCCAATAGATTTGGCCCAAATTTGGGCATCCTCTTGTTATTGCCATTATTTATTTATTCTCTAACCCATTTTATGTGATTTGGTTATTTAACTTAATTAATCCCCTAAAGATGAACCACTTTTAATTATGATAACTTATTTCGTCTTATTTAATTAGTTTTCTTCACTTGACCACTTTTGAAAAAGTTTACTTTTCTTTCTAAATGATTTCAAAACATTTAAGTTAAATGATTTATTTTTGTTACATCCTTTCTTGTCGAATTAATCTTCAAAGTTAGTTGCAAAGTCTACTTTTTCCCCGAATTTGGGCAAAAGCCCGAGTTCAAATTTTCTCCTTTCTCCTCTTATATTTATTTGTTATTTTACTGACTAACTCCTTATATGAATTGGTTTTAATTTAATTAATTTTCCGAAGATAGTCGTTTCTCTTTATATTCAAAAGTTAAAATATTTATTCTTTCTTACATATACAACTTATTTATTACTCAACTCTATTTTAATTTTGTCGATAGTTAAGTTACCCTCCCTTTAGCTCATTCCCCCCTTAAGATAAATAAAATGATAAAAATAATAATAGTAATAAATAAATAAGTTAAAATAAATAAATTCTTTTACTTAAGTTATTTTTAAAAAAAAATTAGTCAAAATCATTTTGGTCAAATCGCCGGTCAACCGCGAGTTAGCGGGCATTCCGAGGGCCTAACACCTTCTCGGAGTGTACATTTGAACTCGAACCCTTTTATTTTCAATGAATTTTATCTTTTTAAATCTTTTGAAAATCTTACACTTTTTTCTTGATTTTTACTAAAAATTAAGTGGCGACTCTTTTATTTTGGAAATTCGATTTCCCTTAAACCATAAGTTTAATCGATTTTTCAAAAACTAAGTCATTTTCCTTTTACATATATTTTCGAGTAAAACAGTGATTCCCCTTGTCGTTATGATTCCATGATATGTTTGACTTAAGGTGATTCCCCTGGTCCTTTATGATTCCATGATATGTATGAGTAAGAGGTGATTCCCCTTGTCCATGGATGATGAACAATGGCATGCTTCAAGAAGTATTCCTTAAGTGTTAAAATGTATAAGAAAGGGACTAGTCCACAACATATGAGTATGCATGATGAGCCTAAAGTAGTACTTAGTATGGGTAGGATTATGGGGTCTTATCCATTCATTGCACAAGTATGACTTGAAGCTAATTATGAAGTGTTTCTCTTATATGATGTATGCTTACCTTGGATTGTTGCTATAGTTGCCTTCCATGATATGATTGACTAAATATGAAGAGTCCCTTGTCTATATGAAGTAAGCTAAGGATGAGACCAAAGAGTGGTAAGTATGCTTATGATGACCTAAGATCATTACTTAGTGTGAATGGGATTATGGGGTCTTATTCATATATCGCACAAGTATGCTTGGAGGTTAATTAGGAGTATAGTTCTATTATGAGATGAAGGTCTAAGTAGTGACCATGTGATATCTCCTATGCTATTGGATTATGCCTTATGTTGACTTATGCTCATGTTATGACTATGTTGGAGATTATGCTTATGACCATGTTATTATTTCTTATGTTTTTGTTTCATGTTGGCTAATCACTATGATATGCTCTCATGATGTTGTGCTAGCTAACATATTTAGTACATTTTGTACTAACGCCGACTCTTGCCTACATTTTTATCAAATATAGGGTTTGGCAATATTGACCATGTGATATCTCCTATGTTATTGGATTATGCCTTATGTTGACTTATGCTCATGTTATGACTATGTTGAAGATTATGCTTATGACCATGTTATTATCTCTTATGCTTTTGTTTCATGTTGACTAATCACTATGATATGCATCATGATGTTGTGCTAGCTAACATATTTAGTACATTTTGTACTAACGCATACTCTTGTCTACATTCTTATCTAATGTAGGGTTTGGCAATATTGAGTTCCTTTCTTGAGGATAGGTTTCTAGAAGAGCAAAGGAGTTGAAGATTGGTGAGTCCTCATAGCATCGAGGATAAAGCCACCATTTCCTTTTATGTCTTTATTTTATATTTTAGACTATTGTATGGGCTGCGTCCCAAACTTTATTCAAGTTGATTTTAGATGGTTTGATACAAAGTTTTGTAGACTTCTGCTTGCTTTTATAAAGACTTCAATTGTATGGGAAATGATTTGAAAATTTCCGTATCATGTCTATTATCTTATTATATGATATGCTAAGCGGCATGTATGAAACTCCATTCGTGGTTGATACACCTTGTTACATCTAGGGTGTACCCCTGGGTCGTGACAATTGGAGTCCTTTAGTTTTGACTCATTTATTAGTTATGCCTTCGCTTATCTTAGTTATATTGTCAGCATGCCTGATATATGACAGACTCAGGGTTAGCTTGAGGTCACTTGTGATCCTAGGTCCTGTGTTATGTTTAGAGGGTAGCCTCAAGGCGTGATACTACTGGAGTCCGCCAACCTGATTTGATTGACACAAGTTCTATGCATTGTCATTTTAGGCGAGGGCGTGATCAATCGGTGATCTACCCTTCTTGTTAGGCGATCCACAATGTATAGTTTTCACTTCATTTTGCATTTTGTTGGCCATTCTTTCAAATATTAATCTTTTCCTTATCCAATTTCCTTCATAGCTTCAAATCATCACCATTTAATCAGTGTAGGACAATATTGGCATTGAGGACACCCATTATTTTGCTAAATAAACCTTAAATGAGTAAAAATATATGACTCATTAATAAGGAAGAGTATAAAAAAAAAAGAGCCAAAACAACAAATCATAAGTCCAACAAATAGAAGACAGGAAATGGAAATAAACATTATTTAAGCAAAGGTCATCTAGACCAGCTCCATCATCAGCTAGTGCGTCTTCAGCCCGAAAATGGAATGATCACTTAAACCAAAATTCTTAGAATTTTAGAGCTCAAGGTTCTCTATCTCAAGGAAGTTTGGCACAAGGATTTCGTAGCACATCTTGTGCTAAGTTCGACATGATTCATCCAGGAGAGTGTCGTGATGCCCTAAATGGTTCTTTTATGTATCACATGCGTCAATTTCTACGAGATTTCCTAAATGAGAGGAAAGGTAATGGGGTTAAATGGGTCAAATCTTCTTCAACAGCTCTAGTAAACAGGGTTGCCCAAATGGGTGCTAGTTTAGGCGGCAATACAAACCATGTGTATACTATGGCTAGTCGCCAAGATTAGGAGAACTCACTAGATGTTGTCACTGGTATGCTTAAAGTTCTTTCTCTTGATTTTTATGCCTTACTGGATCTAGGTGCGAGTTTATCTTTCGTAACTCTTCATGTAGCTCTGAGGTCTGTGACTTCCCCCGAACAACTTCTTGAACCATTTATTATTTCTACACTTGTTGGTGAGTTCATTCTAGCAGAAAGAGTCTACCGAAATTGTATCATCTCAATTTATCGTGCAGACACCATGATTGATTAAATTGAATTAGACATGGTGGATTTTAATTTCATTCTAAGTATGGACTTTCTTTATACATGTATGCCTAAATCGATTGTAGAACTTGAGTAGTAAAGTTTCAAATTCCTAATGAGCCAGTCTTAGAGTGGAAAAGTAATCTAGTACTGACTAAGGGTCACTTCAACTCATACCTTAAGGCCAGAAAGTTAGTCTCTAAGGGGTCATTTAGTGTAATGGACAAGAGGATTTAATCTTGAGATAACTTTTAAGTGGCCTTTAATCTGTTGTTTGATTGCCAAGGGTGGGATAAGTTATCGCAGGATTAACAATTAGTCCCGGAATAAGTTATCCCTCCCTATGGGTAGATAATAATTCCAAGATAACATATCCTTCAATTAGGTTAGTAAAATAACAAAAATACCCACCTTAACCCCCACTTTTGTACACCACTTTACATTCACGTACATTAACATATTTTTTAACAATATTTATAATAACACTCACAACCTTAATTATTCGTTGTTCTTATGATAATATATTTTTCAATTAAAATATTACATTTTCTAAATACAATTTTTATTTATGAATATAATATAAATTGAATTTATTTTACTAATTCTATGTTTATTTATATTTTGATATCTTTCAAAATGTTCACTCCACTACAAAATTGCATATTTTTAATTAAATAGTTTATTACTTACCTAAAAATTATATTTTATATATCAATTAAAATGTAGATAAATTTAATAATAAAATTTATTCTAATTTTAATAAACTTAAAATGGAAGTTTTATTTTTAATCTTAATAAGATGAAGGTTTTGTTTTAAACCAAGTAAGAAGAAAGTTTTGTTTTTAAGCTAAATGAGATAAAAAAATTATTTTTTTGCTAAACAAGATGAAATTTATTTTTAAGTTAAATAAGATGAAGTTTAACTTTAAAAACCCATGGCAAAATCATGGAAATGCACACTGAAAAATATTTAAGCTAAATAAGATGGAACATTTTATTTTTAAGAATGAATAACTAAAACTTGCAAAGAAAATGTAAATGACTATAGTGTTGAGACACCACCTCTTTACTTAGTTCCAGTTGTAAATGAGTTTCCTAAGGTCTTTCCCAATCATCTTCTCGAAATCTCTCCCAAAAGGGAGATAGACTTTGGAATTGATATCCTTCCATATACTCAAGTCATCTCTATCCTGTCATATAGAATGGCTCTAAGTAAATGGAAAGAGTTAAAGGAGCAGGTAAGAGATCTTCTTGATAAGGTTTTCATTCAACCAAGTGTCTTACCTTAGGGTGCTCCGATCTTATTTGTGAGAAAGAATGATCGTTCCCTTAGGATGTATATTGATTACTGGCAACTGAATAAGGTTACCATAAACAATAATTATCCCCTTCCCAGAACTGATGACCGTTTTGACGAACTTCAGGGTGCCACTTACTTTTTTAAGATAAAATTCAGGTCTGCCTATTATTAGCAAAGAGTGAGAGAAAGTTATATCCGGAAGACAACATTTATGACCCGTTATGTTCATTATGAGTTCCTTGTTATTATTTTTGTTTGACTAATGCTCTTGCAGCATTCACAGATCTCATTAATAGAGTATTTAAGCAGTATCTGGATATGTTTGTTATGGTATCTATCGACAACATCCTAAGCTACTCAAGGAATGAGGAGGATCATGGTAGTCATCACAAAATAGTCCTCCAAACACTCAAAGATCGAAAGTTATATACCAAATTTCTAAGTGTGATTTCTGGTTTTAATACATGTTGTTCTTAGGACACATCATGTTTGGTGAAGGAATTTGAGTCGACACTCAAAATATTGAGAAAGTACATAATTTTCCCAAACCTACATCTCTAATTGATATAGGAATTTCCTTGGGGTTGGCAGGTTACTAAAAAGGTTCGTTGAGGGGTTTTCATCTATTTCATCCCTTTTGATGAAGTTGACTTAGAATAAAACTGATATAAAATGGTCTTAAACTTGTGAAAAAATCTTTATCGAATTAAAAACTTTGTAGCTACTGCTCCAGTGTTGACCCTACCAGATGGTATAATGGGTTTTGTGATTTATTATGATGCATCGATAGTGAGGATTGGTTGTGTGTTGATGCATAATTGTAAGGTTATAGCCAATGCCTCTAGTCAGCTTAAGATTCATGAGTGGAACAATCTGATTCATGATCTCGAGTTGGCAACAATAGTTTTCTATCTCAAGATTTAGCATCACTATCTCTATGGCATTCGTATTGATGTGTGAACCGACCACAAGAGTCTCTAGTATGTTTTAAGTCAAAAGAAACTTAATCTTAGACAAAGGAGGTGGTTAGAGTTATTCAAGGATTACAACGTGAGTATCCTCTATCACCTAAGTAAGGCTAGAATTTTTGTTGATTCCATGAAAAGGTTTTTCATGGTGAGTGTAGCTCATATCGAGGAAGGTAAGAAAGAGTTTGCTAAGGAACTTCACAGACTTACATGTTTGGGAATCGGTTTGTTAGATTCCAGGAGAAGTGGAGGTATTGTGATTTATGTAGATTAATCACCATATGTGTTAGAAGTGAAGGAGAAGCAAGACAAAGACCCATCTTCGTTGAACTAAAGACAAATGTTCATAAGCAGAAGGTGATGCCTTTAGAACAAGGGGGAGATGGTGTGTTGAGATATCAACGTAGATTATGTGTTCCAAAGGTAAATGAGCTCAAAGATAGGATCATGCTAAAATCTCATATTTCCAGATATTCGATCCATCAAAGTTTCACAAAAATGTACAATGACTTGACAAAATTCTAATGATGGAAAATATGAAAGGTGTATTGTAGATTTTGTTGCTAAGTGCCCAAATTGCCAGCAAGTCAAGGTTGAACACCAAAGGCTATGTGGTGTGCCTCAGAACATAGCTCTGCTGAAATAGAAGTGGGAGATGATAAATATGGACTTCATAAGTGGCTAGTCATGATCTCTCAAACAATATAATTCGATTTGGATGATTGTAGATTGAATGATTAAATCAGCCTATTACCTTCCGGTAAAGACTATAAATTCAACATAAGATTATGCCAGTTTGTATATTTGTGAGATAATCCAACTTCATGGAGTCTCTTTGTCTATCATTTTACTTAGGCGTGCGCAATTCAACACTTAATTTTAGAAGTCATTTCAGAAAGGTTTGGGTTCAAAGATTAACCTTAGTACTGCTTTTCATTATCAAACAAATGGTCAAGCAGAGCACACAATTCAGTCCCTAGAGGACATGTTGAGAGCATGTGTCATAGATTTCAAAGGTAATTGGGATGATCACTTACCTCTCATATAGATTTCTTACAATATATAAGAGTTATCACTCCACTATCTAGATGGATCCTTATGATGCTCTTTATGGGCGACGATGTAGATCTACTATCTAGACTTGGTTCATGAAGCCATGGAGAAGGTGAGGGATATTCAAGAAAGGTTGAAAGTAGTGCAAAGTCTTCACAAATCTTATACAAATGTTAGAAGGAGAGATTTTGAGTTTGTGGTTGATGATTGGTTCTATTTGAAGGTTTTTCCCTTGCAGAGTGTTATGAGGTTTGGTAATAAAGGAAAGCTCAGTCCCCCATATATTGGTTCTTACATGATATTAAAAAGATTGATAATGTTGCTTGTGAATTCGAGCTACCACCAGAGTTAGTGGTTGTCCATCCGGTATTCCACATCTCCATGCGAAAGTAATGCTTGAGTGATCCTTCTACTTTTTTACCTGCATAAAGTATTAGTGAAAGATAGTCTGTCCTATGAAAAAGTTTTGGTCCAGATCCTTGATTGCCATATTTGCAAGTTGAGAACCAAAGAGGTGGCATCATTCAAAGTGTTGTGGAGGAATAGTTTTTTTAAGAGGCTACATAAAAAGTCGAAGAGGATATGAAAACTAAATACCCTTATCTCTTTTCCTCCAATTCAATTTCAGTTCAAGGTAATGACTCTTCCTAAAGTACTCATTAATTCAAACCCTCCTTCATCATTTTTAGTTCATAAGATTTTATGTGTATTTTGTAGTATATTGATTTGTTAATCATTTCCCTACCCCGTCCATACTCAGTTCAGCCATCATTCAAGGATAAATGATTCCAAGGGGTACATATTATAACAAGCAATTTTTTAAGCTTAGGTATGAATAATTCTTCATTTATATTAAAGGTCAAATCATGTTATTCTTAAACTTTTCTTGAGATCTAAGGTCAATTATTTAGTTTGGAAATTGATTTGGATATGAGATAAGGTCACAAGAATCTCCTAACACAAAGTTAAGTTGAAATCTTCCTTACCTATTCAGTTTTGAAATAAGATTTTACTTAGGTCAAATTAACACGATCATATATCTTAGAACATAATGAATTAGGTGGATCATGAATTGTCAAATCAAAAGTCTACGAGTCCTCTTTCCAACGCCACCATGTTTTCCTTATTTTGAGTTCAGAGTAAAAAGTTATAATTGTTTTAACATTGAGTACCACAACATAGTTTCCTGAGTTAAATTCCTACAAATTTCTTCTATGGGCCATAGAAGTTTCTATGACACTGTACTGTCAACTTGTCGAAAAACATTAAAGAGTCAATTTTTGGGGTCCCATCCTTATGGTTTCATCTACAGGTCATAGAAACTTATACAGGCATAGTTTTGACCCGTAGAATGAATTTTGGAGCATTCAAATTTGATAACACAAATGGGATCTACGGTCGGCGGATGAAACCACAAATCGTAGATAGCCCCATGGAAATTTTTTGTCAAATTTTTAAGAGGTGTAGTTTAGTATTTTCTCACCCTTTCTAATATTAAACCACAATATTTTTACACCTAAATAAGGTTATAAACATTATTAATCAACCCTATTATTCTCATTAACACTACAAGCCTTAGAGCAAGGATCCAAGAGAAGAATGTTAGGGTTTTCAAGTATTCTTCAAATTTCGTCAAGAACTTTGTTCTACAAGGTGTGTAAGGCTATTCATAGTGTTAGACTAGTTCATCTGCATACTCTACATCTAAATTCAAGGGTTTTCAAGTATTCTTCCAATTTCATCAAGATATTCTTTAAGGTATGTAGGGCTATTCATAGTGTTAGACTACTTCGTCCTCATGCCCAACATGTAAAAATAGTCAGTAGAAAGTTGAATCTAGGTTTTGCCCTCATTTTTATGAAATTCGTACCTTATGAGATTTCGATACATTATGTATTGAACTTTTTGAATTATTGTTCAAGTTTAACGTTCCACATGAACCATATATATATATATATATTGACTTTTTGTAGAAGTATTTTGAACCTATAATTTTCTCACATTGATTTTGGAAACTAAAGAGACTTTAAGAGGATAATTTCAAGCATTGTTTTCAAAGAGAATTTAAGGGAATTGAGTGGTTTTGAAAATGACATTTTTACCTTGAAAAGATAACACTATTTTCAGAAAAGTACACAGAGTTTTCAGAGTAATTCAGAAGTACTTAATACAACTTTTGTCATTTCTTAAAGAAGTCTTTGAGAAATTATCTCAACTTAGAGAACATTTTACATGAGTGTGTGTATATATATATATATATACATACATAATTGAGCACCGATATGGGTAAAGAGTTCAGACAACTACATCATATAAACTACGTAGCCAACATAAGATAAGCCGATACTAATATTCAGACGACTCAGCACTACCTCAACAAGGCCTTTTAGCGGATCCATCAGTTATTGGGAGGCTCTGGCAATATGGGTAAGACGTTGTATCATCACGAAGCTCATAATAGTGGTTGTCAGTTAGAGAAAATCCTTATCAAAGTAATAAGTGTTTTATTATTCATGTTTATTCTATTAAGTAATTTACCCTATCTATTTTAATGTAAGGCATATATGATATTTATGTAAAACCCCAGATCCAAAAGAGGACATGATGTCTGACTACAGGAAGGTTCACGTGGTAGCCACGAGGACCAGCCACGGCCCGTGGATGGGACCACTGACCGTAGGTGTGGGACGTGGGTGGCCCTGCCTAAGTAAGGGTTGAAGGCTCAGAACCACGACCTGACCAACAGAGTGTAGGTCAGACCACGGTCAGTGGTCGGGGTATGTGGTTCACTAGCCAAGAGTCCCCTTTCTAACCACCATCGACGGTCATGCAGGACGGTCCGTCGTCCTAACCACGGTCCATTGTCAGTGGTCGTGGTTCATAGATGGCAGTTATTGTTCAGGGGTAGTTGGGTATTTTCCAAATTAGTTAACTCCTATACTACGTCATTTTTAGCCTTCACTAAGACCCCTATATAAGTATTTTAACCCCCAAATTTTCCAATAGAAATCATTCTCTCAATTCACCAAAAAGATGAACTCTCACAAATATTTCTCTCTTTAGAACTTGAAGAAGAAGAAGAATTCAACCTAGGGTTTCAAATCAAGTCTCAACTCCTCAGCTGAAGATTAGCCTTTGGTTTCAAGGTATGATAGTTTTTATCCATGGATCCTTCCATTCATGAAGTTCCCAAATTCCTCTATTTCAAAGTTAGAAATCCCCAATTGAGTAAGGATTTTCTTCAATTGTCTTGGGTTCTTTTCATCATTGATTTAAATGATTGAATTATGATCTCTTATGCATGAATTGATGAAATACTATTATTTTATGATGATTTCCCTATGAACAGATGTAATCCCCATGTTTTTAAGTTATGAACCATATGATGTGGGATTTTGATTGTAAAGGAAGATTTTTGTGAAATTAAGAATGTAATGCTAGTTTTACATGATTTTATGATGAAATCCATATATAACCCATATATCCTAAGTGTTGGTGATTGAAAGTGGGTTTTGAACCTTGGAAGGTAAATTACGGACTTGTGCATTTTCTTATGAAACTTATGTAAATATTTTGAGGATGCTTTGAGAGTAAAGTATCAATGATGAGATTGATATAGTGTTGTTGAAAGAATTGTTAAAGCTAGATGTGAAAGGTTTTCTCACATAATAAGGATTTTATGGTTGAAAGGCTTTCTCACCTAATTGAATAAAAGAGTAAGAGTTGTCCTAATGAACCCTAGCTTGGATTGCATACTTATTTTACCTTCCCATGGATGTCTTATGATATAGCTTCGATTGGTTATCGAACGATATCTTTCCATGGATAGCTTGGATTTGCAAGATGACGTGCCTTCCATGGATAATAAGAAAAAGTAAGAAATGACTATTCAGTGGGATTTATGCTTAGGATTGAGAGGATATTGAGTTGGAGGCTCTCTTGTTAGTAAAGGTCGGGTTTCTAAAAGCAATCTCCTTATTCCTTACCCATGTGCCCCATAGTCATTAGCTAGTGGATTCACTTAAGCTAGAAGTTCATGGTTCTTACCTTGGCAGGTAGGACAACACCGGGAGACACCTGAGGATCATGTTATAGCTCACATGGTCTCTATGTCGAATAAGGCTAATTCCCCATATTAATAATGAACTAAGGTTGCTTCAAGAAGTATCTCATACGTGTTCAAAGGATTTATATGATATTAGCTTGCATTGACCATGGTTTTATGATTTATGTTTTTTAACTATCTTATATCATATTTTAGCTTTGTCAATTGCATGTCATGAAATGAAATGTCCCTTTTTAGCATGATTAAAAAAATTATTTATAGCTATTATACTTGGTACATTGTTTTGTACTAACACATACTCTTACCTACATTTCCCCAAATGTAGGGTCCGATGGTCAGGTTTCTCAGTTTTATGGCTAGTGGTTGATGTTGAGATTCCCAATCTTTGGTGAGTCCTTATGCTTCAAGGACGGATGTTTACTGTTTCACGTTCTTTCATGTATGTCACTTTTGGACATGATGTATGCGCTAGGCTCAATCTCATTCTATTGTACTAGATGGCTATATTCAGACAAGTGGTTTAGACTTCCGCTTTTCTTTTATAAAACTATTGGACTTGAAATGTTGTATTACTTCTATTTTTCTATTTCTTATGTTATGAATGCTAAGTGGCTTATTGGGGTCCCTCGAGGTCCAATACGCCATGTTGCATCTAGGCTGTACCCTTGGGTCGTGACAAACTTGGTAACCAGAGCACAAGGTTTAGAATGGTCCTATGATGCCTTATAAGCCATGTCAAGTAGAGACTTTTTCATTACTGTGAAACGCGCCACATTTATGAAAGAGAGGCTACAAGATATTTAGGAAACTCCATTTCTTTCATTACTCTAAAGTCATGCGATAGAGTTTAACTCAATAAGGTCTCTCTTCTAATCCTTACCCGATACTCTACATGATATAGCTACTAAGAGAGCATATGCTAGAAGGAATGTGAGGGACAATGTGGAACAAAAAGCTCATCAAGTGTCGGTCGATCCTTTGGCCGAGCAAATGACTAGTGCAGAGCTTAGGGCTGCTTATCAAGTGTTGGCTCAAGCAGTGACGGCCCAAGCCAAAATGGAGGTTTCGATTCTCGTGAACCCAAATATGGGTATGACAGGTTCTAGAGTGAGGAACTTCACTAGGATGAATTCTCTGGAGTTTCATGGTTCTAAGATTGAGGAAGATCCCGAAGAGTTCATCGATAGGGTTTATAAAGTTTTTATGATCATGGGAGTGACACTGGTGGAAAAGGCGGAGTTGGCCGCTTATCAACTAAAAGGTACTACTCAAACTTAGTTCAACCAATGGAAAGAAGGGAGATTGGAAGATGCGGCTCCTCTTGATTGGGAGAAGTTTAAGGCTGCTTCTCTTGATAGGTTCTTTCCCCTTGAGATGAGGGAAGCCAAGGTGATTGAGTTTATCAACCTTCAACAAGGGAGTATGAGAGTGAGGGAATGTTCTTTAAAGTTCACACAATGGTCAAGGTATGCTCCAATAATGGTTGCCGATTCAAGGGCAAGGATGAGTAAATTCATTTTGGGTGTGTCCGAAGTGGTGGTTAAAGAGTGTCATACCGCCATGCTCATTAATGACATGGACATGTCTCATCCCATGGTTCATGCACACTAGATTGAAAAGGAGAAACTTAAGGAAAATTCTAGGAAAATAATGAGGGCTAAGACCGGTGCTAGTATTTTCTCTCATGCAAGGTCCAATGGATATGGTCGGCCTAGATTTCGATGAAGGTTTTCCAATCAAGGTTCCTTAAATGCTCCCACTAAGTTCAACAAAGATAGGATGTCTAACTCTAAGCCTCAAGGAGGGAATGTTAGTGTATATTTAGTGCCTATGACAACTTGTACTAGGTGTAGAAGGAAGCACGAGGGTAAGTGATTAGCCGACATGGATGGTTGCTTCAATTGTGGTAAAAGTGGTCATAGAATAAGGGATTACCCAATGCTTATTGCAAAAGGAAGAGAGGGCAAGCAAGCTCCTCCTAGTAGTTTGGGTTCCAATGCTCCTAAGCAGCAAAATTAATCTATGCACTTCAGAGTCATGGTAAACAAGAGGGTTCTCCCGATGTGGTTACTAGTATGTTGAAAGTTTTCAAACTTGATGTTTATGTTTTACTTGATCCCGGTGCTACCCTGTCTTTTGTGACGCCATCTGTGGCTATGAGGTTTGATGTGCTTCTTGATATGTTGTTAGATCAATTTTATGTCTCTACTCCTATTGGTGATTCTAATGTGGCTAAGAGGGTCTATAGAAAGTGTCCCATTTCCTTGTCCTATAGAGTTAATTTTGTTCACTTGGTAGATCTTGATATGCTAGATGTTGATATTATCCTTGGTATGGATTGGCTGCAGTCTTGTTATGCTTTAATTGATTGTAGAGCTCATGTAGTCAAGTTTTAGTTTCAGAATGAGCCTGTCCTAGAGTGGAAGGGGGGAATTCTATGCCTAAGGGTCAGTTTGTTTCGTGTCGTAAAGCTAGAAAGATGATTTCTAAGGGTTGTATTTACCATCTAGTTAGGGTGAGAGATGTAGATTCGCAAACCCCTACTCTTGAGTCGGTCCCCGTTGTATATGAGTTTTTAGAAGTGTTTTGAGATGACTTACCCGGTATTCCTCCCTAAAGGGAAATAGACTTATGTATTTACCTTCTCCCAAATACGCAACCTATTTCTATTCCTCCTTACCGTATGGCCCCGGCAGAATTAAAAAAGTTGAAAGAGTAATTGAATGATTTGTTGGATAAGGGTTTCATCTGACCGAGTATCTCTCCATGGGGTGCTCTAGTTTTATTTGTTAGAAAGAAAGATGGTTATCTTCGTATGTGTATTGACTATTGTCAGTTGAACAAGGTGACCATTAAGAATAAGTATCCTCTTTCAAGGATAGATGATTTGTTTGATCAACTTCAAAAAGCAAGTTATTTCTCTATGATTGACCTTTGGTCGGGCTATCACCAATTGAGGGTGAAGGAATATGACATTCCAAAGATGGATTTTCAAACTTGATATGGTCATTATGATTTTTTGGTAATGTCGTTTGGTTTGACTAATGCACCGGCGGAATTTATAGATTTGATGAATAGAGTGTTTAGACATTACCTTGACATTTTTGTAATTTTGTTCATTGATGATATATTTATCTATTTGAGAAGTGAGAATGAGCATAATGATCAATTGAGGATCGTGTTGCAAGTTCTTAAGGACAAACAACTTTTTGCGAAGTTAAGCAAATGTGAGTTTTGGCAACGATCCGTATCTTTTCTTGGCCATGTGCTTTCAAGTAAGGGCATAGAGGTAGATTTTAAGAAGATGGATGCGGTCAAGAGTTGGCTCAGACTTCTAACTCCTTCGGATATTAGAAGTTTCTTGGGTTTAGCCGATTACTATAGAAGGTTTGTTAAGGGATTCTCTTCAATTTCCTCTCCTTTGATGCTTTGGACTCAAAAGAAGGCCGAGTTCAAATGGTTTGAAAAGTGTGAAAAGAGTTTCCAAGAATTGAAGGATAGACTTACTTCCACTCCGGTGTTGACTTTACCAGTGGGGGCTGATGGTCTTGTGGTTTATTGTGATGCCTCTAGAATTTGTCTAGGGTGTGTTCTAATCCAAAATGGGAAAGTCATTGGCGATGCCTCAAGGAAACTTAAAATTCATGAGATGAATTACCCTGCCCATGACCTTGAACTAGCGGCGGTTGTTTTTGCCTTAAAGATTTGGAGGCATTATTTGTATGGTGTTCATGTGGATGTGTTTATTGCAATATGTTTTTAATTAGAAGGATTTAAATCTTTTTCAAAGAAGGTGGCTTGATCTATAGAAATATTATGACATGAGTGTTCTCTATCACCCCAGAAAGGCAAATATGGCAGCGGATGCTCTTAGTCGGTTATCCATGGGAAGTGTTGCTCATTTGAAGACAAAAACAAATATTTTATTAGAGATGCTCATAGATTAGCCCATTTGGGTGTTTAGTTAGTGGACTCTACCAAAAGTGGTGTTATAGTCTACAATGGTTCAGAATCGTCTTTAGTGGCGGATGTGAAAGCTAAGCAAGTTCTTGATCAAATTATGGTTGACATAAAAGAAGCGGTGCTTAAGAAATATTTCGAGGATTTCTACCAAGGGGGGGATAGAGTACTTAGATATCAAGGTCATTTGTGTGTTCTGAATGTTGATTACTTGAGGGAACAGATCTTGGCGGAAGCCCATAGTTTGCGGTATTCCATTCACCCGGGAGCCACCAAGATGTACTGTTATTTGTGAGAGGTCTATTGGTGGAACAAGATGAAGAAGTATATTGCGGAATTTGTGACTAAGTGTCCTAATTGTCAACAAGTGAAAGTTGAGCATTAAAAATCTGGAGGTTTGTCCCAAGATATTAGCATACCTACTTTGAAGTGGGAAGATTTGAATATGGACTTTATCGTTGGTCTACCTCACATCCAGCGACAATATGAATTGATTTGGGTTATAGTAGATCGAATGATGAAATCGGCTCATTTTCTTCCCGTAAAGGTTTCCTATTCGACAGAGGACTATGCCAAGTTATACTTGAGAGAAATGGTAAGGTTACATGGAGTGCCTTTGTCCATTATTTCTGATCGTGGTAGCCAATTCACTTCATAGTTTTGGAAGTCTTTCCAAAAAGGTCTTGGTACTTGTGTTAAGCTTAGCACGACCTTTCATCCCCAAACCGATGGGCAAGTGGCGCGTACTGTCAAAAATTTGGAGAACATGTTGAGAGCTTGTGTGATTGATTTTAAGGGTAATTGGGATGACAATTTGCCATTGATTAAGTTTGCATATAACAATAGCTATCACTCGAGTATTTGTATGGTTCCATTTTAGGCATTGTATACTAGGAGGTGTAGATCTCCTAAAGGTTAGTTTGAAGTAGGTGAACTTTCCCTAATAGGTCCCGAGTTGGTACATGAGACCATAGAGAAAATTTGACTTATTACCGAATGGTTGAAAACGGGTCAAAGTTGGCAAAAGTCATATGTCAATGTGAGAAGAAGAGATTTTGAGTTTGATGTTCATGATTGGGTTTACTTGAAAATTTCTCCCATGAAGGGGGTAATGAGGTTTGGTAATAAAGTGAAGCTTAGTCCCCGTAATGTAGGCCTATATCAGATTTTGAGACGTGTTGGTAAGGTTGGTTATGAGCTAGATTTGCCAAATGAGTTGGCATTGTGCATCCGGTTTTACATGTCTCTATGCTGAAGAAATGGGTTGGTGATCCGACATCTATAGTTCCCCTAGAAGGTTTGGCAGTTAAGGAGAATCTTTCTTATGAAGAAGTTTTGGCTGAGATATTAGACCGGCAAGTCAAGAAATTGAGAAACAAGGAAGTTGCTTCCGTGAAAGTGTTGCGGAAGAATCAGTTAGTTGAGGGTGCTACTTGGGAGGCCGAGGCCAATATGATGTCACGATATCCTCATGGTTTGTTCCTTATTTTGGAGTTGTGTCTTGGATGTTTCCATTATTTCCTTACTATGCATGATTTATAAAAAAGTTCAAGTTCTGAGAAAATGAGTCAATTTGATTGATTTCTACATGTTTATGTGCACATGAGTATAAATTGCATGTAGACTACTTGATATGATATTATGAGAATGACTTTAGCTTGGAGTTGATGTTTCCTCCTCAGATATATGCATTTGAGTATGTTGTTAGATTGGAGTTGATGTTTCCTCCTTGGATGTTAACTTCGGGTTGAGGTTTCCTCCTCGGATATGTGTATTGCCTGCATGATAGGCTGGTACATTTAGTTTCACCCCTCTTATGATGTTTTGATAACATCTTAGCTTGGAATCGATACTTCCTCCTTGGTTATATGCATTGCATTATAGGTTGGGTTGTTTGTTCCTCTCCTACTCTTTTCGTACTAGCTTGAATCTCATTCGAAGACGAATGATCCCAATGGGGAGATATTGTAATACCCCTAATCGAAAAGAATGCATGATGTCTGACTACAGAAAACTTCAGGTGGCAGCAACGAGGACCACCTATAGCACATGGATGGGACCACGGACCGTAGGTGTAGTATGTGGGTGGCCCAGTTTAAGTAATGGTTGAAGGCTCAAGACCATTACCTGACCAACGGACCGTAGGTTAGACCACGGTCTGTAGTTGGGGTCCATGATTTACTGGCCAAGAGTCCCCTTTCTGAACATCATCGATGGCCGTTCAAGACGGTCCATCGTCCTGACCATGGTTGGTCGTCCTGATGACGGTCTGTCGTTAGTGGACTGGGTCATGGCTGGCAATTATTATTCAGGGTAGTTGGGTATTTTCCTAATTAAGTAACTCCTATACTATGTCATTTTACCCTTCACTAAGACCCCTATATAAGTATTTTAACCCCCAAATTTCCTAAGAGAAATCATTCTCTCAATTCACCAAAAAGAAGAACTCTCTCAAATATTTATATCACTCCCCGAGCTACCTCCGAGATGCGGACACGGGACCTAGGAGCACAAGTGATCACAAGCTAACCCTGCTGGCATGATATGAGCATACTAAAGATAAACTGAATAATAGAAACTGTGCCGAAACTGTAATCATAAATAAATCTAAAATGATGGGTAATACCCATATACTAAATCTGAATAGAAAAATCTGGGAGTTATAATACAAAAGAGATATCAAACTCATATACTAAGCTGAAACTAACTATGTCTGAAAATAGTCTCTAACTGACTAGATATGCTGGGACAGGCCCCAGCTAAGTCTAGCAAAACCGAAATGAAAGGACTAAAAATACTAAAAAGAAACTCATGACTATTGTCCTCGGAGAATGAGGACTCACCACTAATTCTGCTGAACTGGAGATTGGAAACCGATCTAAGCGTGATCTGGATCCTGAGAACATAAATCTACATCACGAGAAGATGTAGCACAGAGTATGTGTCAGTACTTGAAACGTACTGAGCATGCAGGATAGAATACAACTGAAATAACATATAACTAAACAAACCAAATAAGCAATGATAAAATCTGAACATGATATAGATACTGAATGTAGTGACCAATTTATACACGTTGAAACTGAATACTGGATATACTGATAAATGGTAAATGCAACAGGATCTGACTGAACTGTGGGAGCTACTAATAACAGATAATAAAACCACATGAGATAAATGTGGAGTCCTATGTATACGCCCCATCAAGAGGACCCAATGTACCCTGCAAGAGGTATAGAGGCATGCTGGCGTGATCAATGACATGATGCCCACAGAGAGGACTTACAACCTATGTGGCTAGTAGTTCTGGGACTATTTTGGTACGATGAACCCTAGTCCAACTCGGTATTATACTACTCCCAATGGATTAAGTAATGAACACATTATGACTGAATTTATGTAAGTTACTGGATAGCTCGAACTGAACAAGCAAACTGAGAATGCAACAATTAAACTAATATTGAGGCATTAATAACTGAGGCATGTATAACTGAATAACTGAAATATCTAACCTAGCATGTGTAATTCAAGAACTAAAGAAATACATAGCTAGGGTTCTACAATCCATGCAATAAACTGAATATTAACATACTAATCTGATTTGAATCATTCTAATAGCTAAAAACACAATAATTCTAACATTCAAGAAACCCTAGGTCTAGTCATAATAAGGGAATCAAGAAACTGACTGAAAACTAGGGACCTAATGGGTGAAAGGAACCCAC
>JAJOOO010018441.1:0-22913 GCA_029582685.1 Solanum piurae | reverse complement strand
TATTTCAAGAACTAAAGAAATACATAGCAAGGGTTCTGAAATTCATGCAATAAACTGAGCAATAACATGATAATCTGATTTGGAACATGTTAATAACTAATTCATGATGATCTGCTGTAATTCTAGAAACCCTAGGTCTGTTCATAATCATGGAATCAAGAATTTGACTGAATTCTAGGGACCCAATGGGTGAAAGGAACCCACTAGTGAAATCCCACATACCTGGTGATGAATTCCACGGAGAAATCTTTCGCTTTCGAGGCTGGAACTGATGGAACCTTGCTGCGTTCTTGAACTAAGGTTCTTGACCTTTTTCTCCTCTCTTGCTTCTAATTCTTCTAAGTTTGATTAATGATTTGACTTAGGTAAGTTCTAGTTATGTTTCTAGGCTTAAACTGACTAAGAGCCCGTTTGGATTGACTTAAAAAAAGTAACTTTTAAAAAGTAACTTTTTAAAGTGCTGAAACTTATTTTTAAAATAAGTAGTTATGTGTTTGGATAAAAGTGCTGCAGTTGAAAAAAAAGTTGTTGATGTGTTTGGCAAATAAGTGCTGGTAAACACTATTTTTTATCAAAATGTCTGAAATACCCTTAAAACTATTAACATGATAAAAAGTTGATTAATAATTTAAGATTTATACTTAAAAAAAATTAAAACAAAATTAATTTATATTTTACATCCGTAAGTAATAATATTTTCCTATCATTCACATATTTCTTTATCATCACAAATTATTTATAAGAGGAATATAAATTTTAGTTAAGTTAATTTTATATGCGCATAATAATAATAATAATAAAAATAAAAATAAAAATAATAATAATATTAATAAAAATAATAATAATAATAATAAAAATAATAAAAATAAAAATAAAAATAAAAATAAAAATAAAAATAAAAATAAAAATAATAAAAATAATAATAATAATAATAAAATAAAATAAAAACTTATAAAAATAATAATAATTATAATAATAATAATAATAATAATAATGTTAGGGTTAATTCAATATGGGCAATTTGGAAATTATATAAAAAAATTAAGGGCAAAAAGGTAATATACTTGGTCAACATAAAAGGGCTTATAAGTTAAAAAAAAAAAAACTACCCTCCCCTAGCTTTTAGCTTTTGGCTTAAAATAAGTCATTTTTAACATAAAATAAGTCACTTTGATAATTGCCAAACACTATAATAAGTCAAAAACTAACTTTTAAGCCAGTTTGACCAGCTTAAAAGCCCATCCAAACAGGCTCTAAAACCTCATGATTTAGGGTCTAAACGACGTATCTTAGGGGTTAAACGAAATAGGAAAAGACCAAAAGACCCCTAAATTAACCGTTATCGGAGTGATCGACGGACTGGACTGACGGGCCGTCAATCAATCGACGGTCCGTCGATTCGGTCCGTCGATCGGGTCTGCTCGACAAGCCTTCACTAAAACAAGCATAACATTTTACTCAGAAGTCGGATTTTAGCAAACTTGGTGGCGTTGGAAAGATAATTCAATTATCTATCATATCATAGGTCATGGGACACACAATTCATTTTGTGCTAAAAGTTATGACCATCTAAAGTTGACCCATCAATAATTTTCAGCTAACTGGCTGTTGACTCTCATCTACGGTCAGACCTACGGACCGTAGATCGATTGACGGTCCGTGCTAGTCAACAGTCAATCGGGACTGAAGCTGGGCTTTAGGGGCATCGATCCACGGACATGAACTACGGTCCGTGACTTGACCTACGGACCGTAAGTCCGGTCGTGGGTCAACACTTAGCCAGATATTCTGACTGAGTTCTGGGGAAGTTTTCTGTCACGAACCACAGACTTGCAGGACGGACCGTGAGTCCATCAACGGTTCGTGGATGGCGTCCGTGAGTGCCACCTGTAACACCAGAAATCTGAAATCTCTATTTTCGGATACGAGGTGTACGGACCGTAGTTCATGTCCGTGGATCGACACTTAGCCAGATATTCTGACTGAGTTCTGGGGAAGTTTTCTGTCATGAACCACGGACCTGCAGGACGGACCGTTAGTCCATCAACGGTCCGTGGATGGTGTCCGTGAGTGCCACCTGTAACACCAGAAATCTGAAATCTCTATTTTCGGATACGGGGTGTTACATCAAATGTGGTGGCAGACGCTTTAAGTCGAAAAGCGATGAGTATGGGTAGTTTATCTTGCTTGAGTGTATCCAAGCGACCTTTGGCTAAGGAAATTCAGACCTTAGAATCTAAGTTCATGCAGTTGGACATCTCAGAAAGAGGTAGGGTGTTAGCTAGCATTGAAGTGAGGGTCACATTCATTGAGGAGATCAAGGCCAAACAATTTGAGGATGAGAATTTGGAGGAGCTTAGAAAGAAGACTACGAATGGTAAGGCACAAGAGACTACTCTACTTAATTTTAAGGGAAGAATTTGTGTTCATAGAGTAGATGACTTGATTGAGAAATTATTGGCAGAGTCTCATGGTTCGCGATATTCTATTCATTCGGGTGTGACCAAGATGTATCGAGATTTGAAGCGAATTAATTAGTGGTCGGGCATGAAAAAGGATATAGCGAAGTTTATGGCGAAGTATCAAAATTATCAACAAGTGAAATATGAACACCAAAGGCCTGCAGGTTTGCTTCAAAGAATGTCAATTCCGAAATGGAAGTGGGAAATAATAGCCATGGATTTGTGGTTGGTCTTCCCAAGACTATGGGGAATTTTGATTTTATTTGGGTAGTGGTTGATAGATTGACTAAGTCAGCCCATTTTATTCCGGTAAGAATAGACTATAATGCTGAGCAATTGGCTAAAGTTTATGTGAAAGAGATAGTGAAGATGGGGTGCCCCTCTCTATCATCTCAGACTGTGGTACCCAATTCACATCCAAGTTTTGGAGGAAATTACATGATGAATTGGGCACCCAACTCTCTTTTAGTACAGCCTTCCATCCACAGACAGACGGGCAGCCGGAGAGGACTATTCAAGTATTCGAAGATATGCTGAGGATATGTGTGCTTGATTTTGGCGGGCATTGGGATAAATTCATACCTTTGTGTGAGTTCTCCTATAATAATAGTTATCACTCCAGCATTGATATGGCACCATTTGAGGCACTCTATGGGAATGGATGTAGATCACCCATATGATGGTTTGAGAATGGATATGTGAAACCATTAAGGGTTGATTTAGTAAAGGATGCTCAAGATAAGGTAATGAGTATTCAAGCTAAGCTTCTAGCAGCCTAGAGTAGACAGAAGAAGTATGCGGATCATAAGGTAAGAGACATGACATTTCAAACAGGTGAATGTTCTTCTTAAGGTAGCACACATGAAAAGGGTGATGAGATTTGGCAAGAAAGGCAAGCTAAGTCTGCGATACATTAGTCCCTTTGAGGTTCTTGAATGTGTAGGATCGGTAGCATATAGATTGGCTTGACATCCTAACCTATCGGGATTTTATCCGATATTCCATGTGTCCATGTTGAAGAAATATCATGGTGATGGATATTATATTATTAAATGGGACTCAATTGTGTTAGACAAAGACCTCCAATATGAGGAGAAACCGGTTGCAATTCTTGATCGTGATATCCGTAAGTTGAGGACCAAGAAGATTAAGCCCATGAAAGTTCAATGGAAGCATCGTTCCGTTGAGAAAGCTACTTGGGAAACCGAGAGGGACATGCGAGACAAGCAACCCAATTTTTTTGTCAATTTATGTACTACTTCATTCCTTCCTTAGCCTATTTTCCTAAGTTTGGTCACTCAGGGACGAGTGATGAGTAAATTGGTATCTATTGTAGCGACATGTTCTCGTCGTTATAGAAATGCCAACGGGGGAAAATTTGAGGCCAAAAAACTTTTTCATAGTATTTGGATTTTCTCAACCTTGTATAAATTTGGACAAAATTAGAGTCATTGAGGTGTAGGAAAATATGGTAACAATCGGGTGAATCATTTATGATTTTTATTATATGAGTGGTTAGATAACTCGTTAAGGAATTCGTACGACTTTACGGAATTGAATTCGAGTGAGTAGAACTCCCAGAATCGATCTTAGCATAAAGGATATTTTTTTAGCGTCATTGGTTAGAGTTGCGTTGTGAAATGGAGATTTTGGAATTCTCAAAATAACTCTTTATTTCGTTTCAGCCGCTTTGGCGCTGGATTTTGCCACTCTTGCGAAGCCGCTGTAGCGGAGTGGTGACCGCTGTGGCGGGTCAGACGTGACTTAAAGTCGTAAATAAATCCCTAAACGACTTTATTTGGCACTTTTTGATTTTAGAGCTAAGGAACGAACTCCAAGCGACTCCAACTCATTTTTCACCATTTTTTAGGCTAAAGGTAAGCTTTTCACTCCTCGAATCCATTTTTCGATTCGTAGAACGTAATAGAATGGGTGAATATTGATGGGAGAGGGTTTTGTTATAGATTCTATGGTGGAAACAACCCTATTTTTGATAATTGGGATCATGGGTTTGATCTAGGGTTCATAGAATTGTTAGTAATTCGGTTAATTAGTGATTGTTTATTGATTTTCGTATTATATTGATTATTTGTAGATCAAGAACAAGCGGAACTAATCCGAAAAAGGGAAGGATCAAGTTTCTTAGGGTTTCAAGCTTGTTTCAAGGTAGGTGATGGTTGTGATTCTATGATTGTGTGATGTATGATTGTTATTGCTTCATTATGATACTTGTATATGTATGAATGTTGCAATACACTTGTTGTAAATGAGATAGATAAATGATGATTGGCATGAAATCATGACTTAAATGTATGATCTTGATAATATACTTGTGATTGTGGTGTGTTGAATGGATCGGTTGCCACGTTCTGACATAACTAACTTGGATCAGTTGCCATGTTCTGGCATAACTATGGGATCGGTTGCCACGTCCGACATAATTATGGGATCGAATACCACATTTTGGTATGCTAACTGTTTGGGTTCGGATTCCATGAGAGGACCAATGATTTGATATAAAATGTGAAGTTGTTCGTTGTTCGTAAATTTTGATAATATGGTATATGTTGATATATATACATGTGATTATAATGTTGTCTTGACTTGATTATGTTGTACTTAGTGGGATAGCCGTGTGATCCTACCAGTATATTATTGTTGTGTACTGATACTGCACTTGCTCTTATTTTTGTTGAATACAGGGAATCTTCAAGTGGCTACTGACAGACCTCGCTTAGGAGATCAGTGATCGTTCGAATTCAAGGGTGAGCCAATTCTTCTGGGCTGTCATGGGTTCTCTTTCGTGTCCACCATTTCTGGACTTAGACTATGTTCTATTAGTTATTAGTACATTAGTTGGGGGTTGCATCCTTCTTGTTTAGACTTGGTTCATTGTTAGATGTTTTGGTACATTAACTTTCAGGTTCTAGGTTATTTCTTCCGCATTTGTTTAGTTCGTTGTTAGACTTTGTTGGAGTTTATGGGAACTCACTATTTATTTCCTTAGTATTTAACTTGCTTCCATAACTTAAATGCCTTAGTTTTGGTTTAGTTGCTTGGTTTGGGTTGTAGTAGTGGTTCTCCCACCGGAGAGTTAGTGTGGGTGCCAATCACGACGGTCTGGGTGGTGACAAAAAATCTTGAGGATTCGTGGCACGTGTTCAACATTCAAGGTATGTTAAGACTTTCAGACTTCGTTGAAGGACATTTTCTTAATTAATGATTAAAATAATGAAATAGACAACGGGTAAGGGCGAAAGATGGAGGTCTCGGACCAATGGTGTGACGAACATTGGTACAAGTAACGGTGTTATAAAGGGAAAGTTTATTACTATAGTAGGCGGATTGTAATTCGAGAATGCCAAAGCATATGGGCATTTGCTGATGTATTAATGACTTGAATTCTCTTGTGTGATTGTGTTTCTCTATTGAACCCGTATATTTGTGATAGTTGAGTTGATTATATATTATGTTGATATGTGATTGATTGAGATGCATCATCATCCCCTTTTATTTTTACATATGCATTGACATGAGATTGAGCATAAGTTTGGCACGTGAAGATTGTCCGTGATGGGAGGGTGAGATGTTAAGATTATAAATTTGGGCACGTGGAGATCGTCTGTACGGAAATTGTTTGATTTTATGATAGTGCGTTGATATCGTCTGCATAGACACGTGGAGATCGTCTGTGTCGGTATATGGACCTCGCGAGTCTCCTATGGGTCATGAACTCTCGATGTATTTTTAAGGAGTATAATGTATATACAGTTGAGAGAGTACTTGGTATCTGAGGCATATCATTTCATGGTGTCCCATTGCATTGCATCTCATGGCATCCTTCATTCTTGTTGATTATGTGTTTTATTAGTGGTTGGACAGTACGTGATATTTGATTTCCTCTATTTGATGAAACTTGACTGGTAAGTGTAATATAGACTTGTATAAGTAAAAGACTGTTTTTTCTTATATGAACTCATGTCACTATTTCTTTGTTGTCGGTCTATGAGATATATTGGGTACACGTGGTTTCGTACTCATACTACACTTGTTGAACTCTTTTGTGGTGCAGATTCAATTCCTACTACGAGCACTTCTCGTAAAGCTTTTTGAGTCCGAGCTTGAAGTATCTTGAAATTATGGTGAGCTGCTTAGTTGTTCTGTAGCCCACACCTTCCTCTATACAATAGAACAAATGCTTGATATTTTAATTATTGAAATGGCCATGATAATGTTATAAGACATATTATTAACTATTAATTAAGGGCTATTTTTGACATTTTAATTTTTAATATACATGCAATGATTCAATTTATTTTTGGCGGTGTTTAATATCAAGGAACATGAGTTTATTATCCCTTACAAAAGGTGAAGGGAGTATTATTTTCAAACCCAAATATTATAAGGGGTTAATATATATTTAATTATAACACGTCATAAGTAACATTTAACCAAAGAACGTAGCGTTAGTAGCGTATAGCAAAAAGATTCATGACAACATGTAGTATATTTTTCTATTCCTATACGTAGGTTGTTCATGATTATGGTTAAAAAAATCAAATTAAATCGCAATTCGAATTACATTGATTTAAAAAAAATTGATATTTGATTTGGTTTGATTAGGTTTGGTTTTAAATTTTATAAACTGATATTATTTGGTTTGGTTACAACCGCAAAAAAACAAACCGAATTAATAAATTAAATATATAAATTTTATAATTATTTATATATTATTCATAAATAAAATATAAATATTTTGTTAAAGTTTGATTAACTTAAGTATTTAAACTTATCATTTTATCAAGTTCAACACTAAAATTTTAGCCTAACTATTATAATCCTAACTCCAAGTCCATCAAAATCTATTATTTTAGTCTTTCCCTACCCTACCTCACATAAGATAGTCACACTTTCTCTTAATTGAATAACTTTGTTCGTGGAATAATAACTTTAATATTGCTTAATTGAGCCGACAATAACTTTCCTGTGGATTGTTCATGTACTAGTTTGTGTCTATTGAGATATGTATGTCCTCAAAAAAATTATTACTTTCAAACCAAAAAAAGCCCGAAAAACTGAACCAATTCAAACCAAACCAATGGTTATATTTTTTGTTTGGTTTGGTTTTAGAAATTTAAAAAATCGATTAGATTGGTTTAAACCAATAACCAATCCAAACCGAACCACCAATCCCTATATGCACTACACAACCTATTTATTTCCTAATAAATAAATGTTACCATAATGGGAAAATTGCAAACCCAAATATTATGGGAAAAACAGACGTTTTTGAATATGTACGCGATTAGAGACTAATCTTCTTTGAAATAAATTGAGTTTCAGAGTACTATAAACATTATGTATTTAAGGAAATATTATGTAATTAATTTATATAAGCAAAATTAAATTAATATTTCAAAGTGATGTCATTGGTTGATAAGATATTGTTAACTCCTTCCAACCATAAATAGCGTATGTTAATATTTCCATTTTGGAAACGGAAAGTCTATTTCATATCAAATTAGGTCAAGGATTTCTTACTCTCTATAAATCAATTAACCATGAAGCACCCAACATATTTTCAAAGAAACCCTACGTACAATTTTCATAATAGTCTTTTCAGTATGAGTCATCATAGTTACTTGTTTGGTTATTCTTGCGATGTTAACCAACTTTCCGAAAAACAATCTTCTCATGATCCATCTTCTTCTAATTTAGCCCTTTTAAACATTAACTCTTCTTTGCGCATTCGACATGATTTTTGGTATTCAAATAATTTAGAACAAGAACCACAACTTTACCGTACAGGAGTAAGAGAGGAAACAATATTGAAACATGCCTTGCTCACCTCTTCAGTTATCTTGTCCAACGACAATTTTTACTTTGCAATTTCACAACTGTTTGGGAATTGGAAATTAGAGTTTCAAGATATGCGTGACTCTTTAGTGGAAAATATAATGAGTCAGGTGCGTAATATTGCTGAGTCTAACAAGGGTTATTGCGGAGTGTTGGAGTTATATGTGGATGTAAAATTGATATCCCGTGATGTTATTGAGGAAAGGATTTCGTTTCCGGGAGGAGATATATCATCAGAATATGGTATGGTGCCAGCTAGTGAGTCATCTATGCAATCGTTATTAAAGAAGATAGAGATTGATGAAGAAAATACCAAAGGCGATGAATGCATGGTGTGTCTAGAAGAGCTTGTGAAGAAGGAAGGAGATCATGATGAGATAGTTAGCATGCCTTGCTCTCATATGTTTCATGGAGAGTGTATCACCAAGTGGTTAGAGACGAGCCATTATTGCCCTATTTGTCGCTTTGAGATGCCCATGGAGGAATAACTCATTATCGAATAGAAGAACGCCCTAGTATTACTAAGTAGTTTTAGCAAACCTTGTATATTGAGATAAAAAAGATAGCGGTAGAAAACGATATTTGACATGATTTCTTGAAATTTCTTTGTTATGTAGTGTCATAAAATTCTTAGTTATTTTTCATGCTTTTTAATCAAAGGGATATCATGAAAAAAGTTGTTTTGATATGAAAAGTTACTTCGATTTGTACGCCCTAGATTCTTTTTTTAGTTGTCATGTTGAATATAACTTTAGATATTTAAATATGTATGGAAAGTACTATAAATTGCAACTTTTTCATATCAATATGATGAAAAATTACATCTTAAAATGTTAGTCAAAACTCATATCATTTGACTCTAAAAAAAGAAATTGATAACTAAAAAGGAACAAAGGGAACGCGATATGGATGCATGAATGAGAAATTGCGTTTGGTGTGAATGACTGCTCATGATTTTAAGAATCTTTGTTTCAATAGTACTCCTATATATGATTCCATCAGCTACTCTAGAAAGAAACAAATGGCTTCCAAGTGAATTGATGATGGAAGATAGTGATAGCTAATGGTGGTGAATAATGATGGTAGTTGACAATAATTTAAGCTAGGGACTCGTGGTAATAGTGTTATTAAGTGATAATGATTGTAAATGATAGTGATGATAGTAATGTTGGTTGTGATGATAGAAACATATATAGGATCACAAGTACAAGTGCCACTCTCTTCAAAATCGTTGCTCGGAATTTTAGATTAAATATAGGTATATATACCTCATGAATTTGTTGGTAATGAAATTGTGTTATCTCTTTCTACGTAATTTATTTCTTATCATTCTTTTCCATATTGGCAACACTGAGTTTGATTCTCTCCTCTTAATGGTTCTAACAAGTTTTATTCTGATTTTCGATTACTTTAGCAGAACAAACTGGGAAGATGCTACTTATGAAGGGAACATGTTTTATGAGAAAGAACTTGGGTATGCGATCATTCTTTTCAAATTTCATTTCGAAACATAATCACGTTTTCTCATTTTCTAACAAATAGATGACCCAAAAACAAATTGTAGGTGACTGGAAGATAACTTGCCAAAACCGGTGGATGAAAGAAGCCTCAGAATCCAATGTTGCTTCATATCTCAAGCTCAAACAATTTCTCTTCCACCATCAAGTTCTACTGAAGAAGCATGCACAGTCTCCGTGATATCTACTGTAAAATGTTACATGGTGGAAGCAGAAGTTGAGTACTGAAAATGGTCAATCCAGCACGCAGATTGTGGTTGAAAATGACAGGTACTTGGAATAATATAGATTCTTATAAGATTTTAGTTACTCTGTCTTGGTAAGTTTAAACTTTGTGATCACAATCTGCAATTGTATACGAGTAGTTTCAATACCACTTTGTCTTACTACTAGCCGAGCTTGTTAACTTATCTCTGGCTCAGGTAGATTTGCTTTTCTCAAAGGTTTTGCACTTCTTATCTCGCAAAGGACAATTTGATTAAGTGAGAATATATATTTGTAAGACTTCGGCTCTAATTTCTGAGATTGACCGAGTTTTAATTTGTGTAAGTTCAACTTGAGTTTTACATGTGCAATATGAAATTGGAAAAAGGGGGTGATGTTTGAACAAGACTTTCTTGATCAAGATTGTTCATGAAAGACAAGATTCTTGCACAAAGTAAGACGATAAAACATAGAATCAATTACTAACAAGATTCTCGAGGCAATATCTTGCTGATGGTTCCATGCTTCTGAGCCTATGTGCTTTCTTTGTTTCCTTTACCATGTGTGATGATAACTAATTAACACCAAGGGTTGCGTTTTGTGCCTAATGTATATGAAGTATATTACCACGTGCATAACTATGTTGTGTAGCTGCAAACTTGGTCATCATCAATCGTAAGCCTTACGACCAGAATGAAGATGTGTTTAGTTACAACAAAGATATTGACTAGTCATGAAAAAGGTCACATGATCGTATCAGAAGTTGAGTTTGTTATCCTCATTTGATTTGTATACTTTTTGATGTTACAGGTTCCATATGATACCATGACTCCGCTACAAGCTACATACACTAGGAGTGAGACAGGTCTGTACCTCAAATATCTATTAGCACGTGGAGCATGTCGTTAATTATATTTTCCTTTTAAGCAAGCTAGTCTATGTTGTTTTAGGCATCTATAGCCTTCACATTTTGGGAGTGGAAGGACTCCTTGCATATTTGTGTTGTAATACTTCCATGCATATGTAGTTTCTGTAGTGTTGTATGGTTAGTTAATGCTAGCTAGTCTCATCACATGCTACCTATGTTTTAGTGAGTTTTACAAACCCTTGAACACATGTGAGGTCTCTTTTATCTAAATAACAATGTGAATAGCTAGATGCCTCCATCTTGTGTTGGTCCTTCACTTTGCTTCTTATATGCTGGAATTTTTTACACGTCAATGTAAGTATTTACCTATAAGAAAATTCAATCAGATATTGAGATAGTTGAATATACTTCACATAAGATTATTTTACTCACCAACAAATGATTTTAGGTAATGTAATTTTATTGATTTGGACTAGTTAAAAGTTAAATATATCCTTGAGGTAATTATAGTCAATGACTCTTGATAGGGTACTAAACTGTAATTAGATTGTACTTTGGAGTGGATCTCTTTCACTGTTTTCTTAATATTTTAATTGTTTCACTATCTTTTTCTAATTATAGATGAAGCATACACTGCTATCTGCATCCCGAGAGATGCTAATTTGGTGGCAACAGGTGGTGGAGATGAAAGAGGATTTATATAGAAGATTGGTCAATGTGGTTCTAGTTTAAAGTTATTAGAATATTAATGAGTCATGACTGGCACTAAGAATCTGTCTCGTATTTATTATCTAAATGATTTATGGTTTTGTATCGCTAATTAGATGTGTCTTATTCTTGCATCTTTTAATTTTTGCTTTTTGACACGGTGCAGATAACAGAAATTTTATTTCTAGTTTGACTTTTAGTCCTAATGATCAGTTGCCTTTTTCTGAAGGGCAAACTTGAAGGTCCTAGAGGGAAAATACAAGTGAAACCTTTTCTAGTGCCTAAAAAATCCATCTTTTGCATGACAATTTGAGATCCAGTGGGTCAGGTAACACCCAAAAAGACATCTGGTGTTGGCTGGTGCAGAGTATTCTGTTATTTTGATATGGAATGATGGCATCCCATCGAGAGGACATGAGACACTGGTTTCTGAGAGGATATGGATATGTAATCTATGATGTTTAGAGATTTGACATGCATATGGAAGACTATTGAAATCAAATGGCGTATATTTTTTTTTCCTGCATGTTATGTTGTTGACATTAAGATCATGAATAAATAGTTGTTGTTTTTTTTTATTGTGATTTTATTGAAGACATCATTTCTTAATATTAGTATTTGTCAATTTGTGGGCAGTTTTATTGCCATTGAGGTGCGTCATTAATTAGTGATAATGGAAGATGTAAATGTTAGGTGGTTTTAGTGGTCATTGTTATTGCAGCTAAACTTGAAACCTTTTAGCGGCAATATATAGTTGGTATCTTTACCGACACTCTTTGTAATTGCAGCTAAATGCCTTTATTGTTGTAGTAAAGGAGAAGAAATCATGACTAATGAGCCCTTATTTCCCCGACTGGAGGTTTTGGTATTCCATTACCTACTAAAGTTGGAGCATTTCTTTGTGACTAAGTGTGCTCTTGAATTTCCATTTCTCAGAAAAGTGTATACTTCTGACTGCCCTAAAATGAAGACGTTTATCCAACAGGGATTTGTGAGTACTCTGAGTCGAAAAAATGTAAACAATGATTGTACGGTGATAGTACATGATCTGAATAAATGGATACAACAGGTTTATCTTGTGCCGCCCGCTAGTTGTATAACTAATTAACTGTAGTGCTCTCTTTTATGTCTTAATAGTAATAGTAGCATCAGCCTAGTCTTTTATCTTTCAAGTAAATACTTTCTTCTCTGCTTTTCTACCAGGAATATAAAGCTAGTTAAGGCACTACCGATGGCTACCAATCTGAAATTAGTAATGATGATGAATCTGAAGCTAGTGATGGGGATGAATCTGCAGGAACAAAAAACAAGCTAGTGCCTATGACTCTGAAGTTAGGAAGGTAATTAATAAGTAGTCAATGAAATTAATAGTCCAACTGTGCAAGTTTGCTTGAACATCACCTGATACCTATGCTGATGGAGATAACAAGCATAGGCGGATCTATAAACTTCAAATTCACGTGAGCCCAGTAGCTTTTACCTAAAGACTTTGTATTTGATTGTGAACACATATATTAACATGAGAACATTGTAGGTTTCTATAAACTTCAAATTCTATCATTCCTTTGCTTATAAATTCTTCTTTCGTTATATTTAACATGTAATATGTAGATTTATTTTTTCATATCATCTTGCTTTCGGAAAAAAGACTTTAAAGAATATGTTTTGGAGAAACTTTGATTAATTGAGGTATTTCCACATGATTGAAAATGTATTTCTTAATGGTTCTCCTGTAATTAGTTCTTCACCAAACTAAACCTTAATTTTGAATTTTTTCTGTCACTCTTAATTCATTGCCCCTAACATAAAAGATAGGTATTAGATGGTGCTAATTAAAATTTTCTTTTGCTTATTCTTTTCTTTTGAATAAAATCAATATTTCAAGAATAAGTCAAAAATCCAACTTCAAGTGTAACAATTTGTAGTCTTATTTATTTGGATTTGGAACTGCAAAAGAATCTTTCAAATATTTTAAATATTTTTCACACCGCGCTATGCGCGGCTAAATTTTCCAGTAATAAATAAAAGAAAAGAAATTGGGATTCCTTTACTACAATATAGATCCAAAGACGATTAAAAGATGAATTCAAATAGTTAGAAACTACAGTAAATTATTTTGGGAAAATGTATAAGTATCCTTCAGCCTATGTCCAAAATCTCTGAGATACACTTAACATTTACTAAGGTCCTATTACCACCGAACTTCTTTTATATATAATTTTCTACCCCTTTTCGGTCTACGTGACACTATCTTTGAAAAAATTGTCAACACGCGCTGGGCCCACAAAATAGTGTCACGTAAGTCGAAAAGGGGTAGAAAATTATATATAAAATAAGTTTGGAGAGGGGAGGAGGGGGCAATAGGATCTTAGTAAAGGTTAGGTGTGTCTCAGAGATTTTGGGCATAGGCTAAGATACTTATGCATTTTTCCAAATTATTTTAGTAACTAACTTTCGGTACGGAACTTCTTTACAGAATCTTAATCAGTCTATTAATGGACTTCCTTAATGGCTCACTTAGAATTTAGCACAAATATTATAAAAAAAAGTATAATTCATCGTTAAATCTATTTAGCAATTAATAAGCAATATGTTTTTATTAGCTACAATGAAGTTATAAGTGATAAGCTAAATTTAAAATAGAATTTATAGTATTAGGCACATACCATATTCATCGTATTTATTTCCTCCTCTTCACATACTCAGATTATTGTCCGATAATATGAAGATATGGTTATTTTTGGATATGTACAGACACTTAATTTATTTGAAATAAATTGGTTTTCAAAGTACTATAAACATTATGTATTTAAGGAAATATTATGTAATTAATTTATATAAGCAAAATTAATATTTCAAAGTGATGTCATTGGTAATAAGATATTGTTAACATATGTTATATTTCCATTTTGGAAACGGAATGCCTATTGCATATGAAATTAGGTTAATCCAATCCATATCATAGTTGGTCAAAAATTTCTTACTCTCTATAAATCAATTGACATATTTTCAAAGAAAACCTAGGAACAATTTTCATAATAGTCTTTTCAGTATGAGTCATCGTAGTTACTTGTTTGGTTATTCTTGCGATGTTAACCAACTTTCCGAGAAACAATCTTCTCATGAACAGTCTTCTTCTAATTTAGCCCTTTTAAACATTAGCTCTTCTTTGCGCATTCGACATGATTTTTGGTATTCAAATAATTTAGAACAAGAACCACAACTTTACCGTACAGGAGTAAGAGAGGAAACAATATTGAAACATGTCTTTCTCACCTCTTCAGTTATCATGTCCTACGACAATTTTTACTTTGCAATTTCACAACTGTTTGGGAATTGGAAATTAGAGTTTCAAGATGTACGTGACTCTTTAGTAGGAAATATAATGAGTCAGGTGCGTAATATAGCTGAGTCTAACAAAGGTTATTGCAGAGTGTTGGAGTTATCTGTGGATGTAAAATTGGTATCCCGTGATGTTGTTGAGGAAAGGATTTCATTTCCGGAAGAAGATTTATCATCAGAATATGGTATGGTGAGAGCTAGTGAGTCATCTATGCAATCGTTGTTAAAGAAGATAGAGATTGATGAAGAAAATACCAAAGGCGATGAATGTATGGTGTGTCTAGAAGAGCTTGTGAAGAAGGAAGCAGATCATAATGAGATAGTTAGCATGCCTTGTTCTCATATGTTTCATGGAGAGTGTATCACCAAGTGGTTAAAGACGAGTCATTATTGCCCTATTTGTCGCTTTGAGATGCCCATAGAGGAATAACTCATCATCGAATAGAAGAACACCCTAGTATTACCAAGTAGTTTTAGCAAATCTTGTATATTGATATAAAAAGATAGCGGTAGAAAATGATATTTGACATGGTTTCTTTGTTATGTAGTGTCATAAAATTCTTAGTTATTTTTCATGCTTTTTAATCAATGGGATATCATGAAAAAAGTTGTTTTGATATGAAAAGTTACTTCGGTTTGTACTCTCTCCGTTCTTTTTTTTAGTTGTCATGTTGAATATAATATTAGATATTCAAATATATATACGGAAAGTACTATAAATCGCAACTTTTTTCATATCAATACGATAAAAAAATACATCTTAAAATGTTAGTCAAAATTCATATCGTTTGACTCACTGATAACTAAAAAGGAACAAATTAGGGAACGCGATATGGTTGCATGCAATGAGTAATTGCGTTTGGTGTGAATGACTGCTCATGATTTTAAGAATCTTTGTTTCAGTAGTACTCCTATATATGATCATTCCATCAGCTAATCTAGAAAGAAACAAATGGCATCCAAGTGAATTGATGATGGATGATAGTGATAGCTAATGGTGATGAGTAATGATGGTAATTGACGATAATTTAAGCTCGGGACTCGTGGTAATGGTGTGATTAAGTGATAATGATCTTAAATGATAGTAATGTTGGTTGTGAGGGAGGATGGTGGGGGAGGCACGCAGTTGATAATGGTGACTTAAATACTTGAAATATAAGAGAGTAACCATATCTAGTACTGGCAAGGAGTTTTATATAACTTCAAATTTTCTGCCTCATCGAGAAATAGAACTCGACAATTTCCAAATAAAAAATTCAACTGATAGCAATGAGATCCGTTTAATGTTTACACAACGGTGCTTATATAATAAAATAAAATTAGAAAGAAAATCTAAAGCAACACAAAGGTTGGCTTCTCTAACAACGGATGGATGGAATATCAACACAAAGTTCTCCATATGATAATCATTGAAATGAGGCAAGTCATCACTCCTATCATTAACTTTATCACCAGGGTAAGTTATTAGCAACTACAGGAGTGCTAATATTCGAAGTTTCACCAAGCTGATTATGAGGGCTCACAGGCTCACCACTGGACTCGCTTACAGTTCCAAGTGACGATGGACTTTTAGCCACTGTTGATCCAGGGGGGTGCAGCAAGGATGGCACGCCAAAACCATCAGAATGATCCAATTTCAACTGCTTTTGACCTTGCATACCAAAACTGCCTACAATAACCTGCATAAATAAAGGTCAGACAAGATGACATTCTGAACTGTACAACTGTAAGAGACATTTACAACATAATTATTGAAAATATGAGAGAAGAAAGTCATGTAACAACACCTGTACAGCCGATGCAGCAGTAAGAACTCCTGCCACACCACCACCTAGAGCATGGCCATCTGGTCCAGCTAGTAACACACTCAAACCACCTGTCCTGATGCGCTCGCCACCAGATTCTGATGGTAAAAAGTGACCAGATAGAGACAGGATCTCAAACTGTCCCTGAGGAAGTAGCAAAAAAATGCCTTCAGAAAGGAAAATATACATCTTTCAAGCCATGGGAAGGATATAGCAAAATGAATTATTTCCCCTGGAGGTCTGCAAAGTGTCTAACACTTCACTAAATGATTCACATCATACTAAAAAAGACAACACAGTTCATATTATGCTTTAATATTTCAAAGTGATGTCCATTGTTTGACGTGTACGATAAGATACTGTTAAATCCTTCCAACCATAAAAGCAGATAATTAGCATAAGCTGACTCGGTAATACGAACCTCATATGTCACATTTCCAACAGACATTGCTGCTTGCTGAAGTGTCACATTAGATATGGAGCCATTAGCTGACATGATGCAGACAGCTTGAGAGGTACTCTGAGAGAATGACATTAGTTTTGCCCATACATCCTGAGAAGCAAAAAGACAATGAATAAAATTTTCAAACATATAAAAGAAACTACATCAAGACTTCTAGTTTAAAGAGAATCACAAATACTGCCCTTTATCCCAATTATACGATGCCTTTTTCTTTTGGGACATTACAAAATGTGTGAGACGATTCAATTCCTACACAACTTTCAAGAATCCAACATTCCATTAAATGTTTTCTCAGTAAATCTATTGAGGATGATGTTATCCCAGTAAATATAACTTCAATCTAACTTCAACAATACTTTCTTAAAATTTGTTGCTGATAATGGTGGTGTCTGAACCAAACTTGTGTGCACCAGAACTAAGTTATCGGATACATGTATCTTTCCATCGATAGTCATACAGATACTAGGTATTTTGTCTACCAACACTTGACACAAATGGGAAAAAATACCATAGCATTTGCCTTTATTGAGATTCAAATGTAAGTCTCTCATGGCATTCATTCCAAATTCATTGACCTTTAGGCCACACCCATAGGCCATTACTTTACAATTTTCTTTAACCAACACTAAAATTGATGTATTATAAGCACTATAACATATATAATTACATATCTTCTTAATTACCATCATTAAAAAGGATGAAGAGAGTTCTATGTTTATTTATCTCCCCTCCCTACCCTCTAAATGGTAAACTATCTAAGTGCATTCGTTGAATCAACACGGATGCATTCATTTTGGTTATAGTAACTCCAATTTAAGCTCACAAAGTCACAACAACCGGTATCACTTTATAAATATAGAAGGTAGGCCATGTAAGTTAAAAGCTTGCAAAGTATAATGGCACATTCCTGTGAGAGAAAATATTAACACCACATCTCCAAGATCTTTTTTCAACTTCTAAAAAGAGAAATACAAAGTGATAATGTTACCCTATTTAGCCCTCAGAAGCATAGCTACAGAAACCAAAATAGATACTCTGTTTCTATCTACTTATTCTAAGCAGCACTGGACAATCTAGCATCGTCGTACTACACAAAATTAAATCTCCATAAAGGCCAAGATTTGGTTAAGATGCTGCTAGAGAAAAGAAAAAAAAACAAGTCATGTTTTATACTTTATTCATGGCTTATGTGTAAAAGGATCACCAAATACTACATGCTGGTTAAACAAAATTGTAAAGTAATATACATGCTGAAAGATAAATTATGAAGTTTGTACGGAAGCAGAAAGCCCTAAGAAATTGAAGTAGGCATTTATTTAGGTTAAAAGGGAAGCCAACTAACAACATCCAATGTACTTCAACCAAAAAAAAGATAGTGGGTTAGGAAGGTAATAAATGCATCTGTAAGAGAATAAACTAGGTGGTAGCATCACCTCTGATTAGTCAAAAAAGAAAAGAGGGAGAAAAAGAGATCATTCAGCTATTTCCTTAAGTCGAAAGCTGCACTGAATTAGAAAGTCTGAGTGCCTAATCAGTCAGACAAAAGGAAGCTCTTGAACTCATAACATCTTCAGTCAAATGGGAATTACATCCGTGAATTAAACACAGTTTCTTCTGCTCTCTTTTGTAAAATTAGTCTAGGGTTAAAAGGGAGTGCGCATGAAGCAAATACAAACAATACAAAAGGCAAGGAGCATCCCATCCCTCTCCAATCTACTAAACAAATGCAAAAAGAATAGCAATGCAGACATCGAGATAGAAAGAGATAAACAGCAAATTAAGGTCACACACCTCCCCTGCTTGTACTGTGATAATATGTGGTTTAAATCCAGTCCCTGCACCTGCTGATCCTGCAAATGAAATCTTATCAGTAACTCAAGATTTTAGTAAAATCAAAATAGCAAAGCAGCTGAACTATGAAGCACAAATTGGACAGGGTAAATTTCACAAAGGATCACATAACTATGACTTTTTTTCACCAACATCCCCTAACTATGTTCTAACACAAAAAAACACAAAACTATCACCCTATCAAGACAAAAGTCACAATTGCCGGAAAATCCAACCTTCCGATGTGTGAAAACTTTTTACTATATGTTTTAACCTTTTTTATTTTTAATCTTATACATACATACCCAATTAAAAGAGGACTGACATGACCCGACCAAACTTTTGAAAAGTGTAGTTAATTTAATATATATTGAGAAGCGTTACATTTTGTTGGATAGTAAGAAACTAACTTTTATGGAGAAACAGTTACTATGATTGGTCATTAGTGCATTGAAAGGTTATCAATGCATCAAAAGTAATAATCTTGTGATAAATTATTTCCAATTCATTGACTCTTTTAGTTATCTGATGGATTAGAGTGTTTTCTTGAAGTAATCATTTCTGTGCTGCAAAATCATGTAGATGATTTATGAAAGAAAGCGTTTAACGGAGAAAAGGTTCCTCCTTTGTCTTGGTAAGTTAGCATATGATAAGAATATTCAGTACAACAAGAATTGTGAACCAATATAAAAAGGGTTCATCCTGTTCAAGAAGTGCTCCGGGACTAGAATGGGTGTTCAATATTTAAGAGTGGTCTCCACACCTCAAACACATTACTTGCAAGTCACCAAAGAATTAACTCTACCTCGACCAATGCTTATATTAAACAAATCATTAATCTCATTCTTGGTGTTTCAATTTTTTCTTAGGCTGCAATGGTGCTACCTAGAAGGTAAAAACAAAAAGCTTAGGGAATACCTGGTATAATTTATTTTCTTTTCTTTTTCCATTAAAAAAACTAGTGATTATTTAATTAGATAAAAAGTAGTAGCAACAATTAAATAATATTCATGTCAGAGTTATCAGCTATTCATATAAACAATTGAAAGCAAAACAAACACACAAAAAAAAAAAAAAAAAAATACAAGACAACATACAAATAGAGCGATATATAGCTGAATTACCTAAATCACCCAATTGTTGTTTCCTCCCAGAACCAGGTGGTCTCCCCCTTCCTTTTTTCCGCAAAGGTACATCTCCTCCCTCCGTAGGCGAAACTCCACCGCCAGATTGCGCCGCCGACGGAGGAGAGACTATCCCCGAGTTGGCAGAACCATCTGGAGCATACTTCCTCGGCCTTCCCCGCTTCCTCTTAACTGGCTCAATTGAATTGGGGATTGTTATCACTGATAGATCGGGAAGGGGAACGGTAATGCCGTGGGTGGGAACTTGATAAATCTCCGTCGTCGGAGGTGGAGATGAAATCGGCGGCATGATAGGGTAGTAGGGCGTCGTAGCACCATCAGATGATACCAAGTGCTGCATTGATGAGTGAACTCCATTGGAATCAACAAAAGACATTCTTCTGTACTGTGTTTACTTTTAAAAAACGCACTTTGTTTTCACCAGTCGGTAATCCTTGAGAAAAAATACTATTTTTTTAATTTCATCAAGGTAAATAAATACTTAAACCCTAATCAAAATAAAACGTGGAAAATACCTCCACACATGAAAAGGCCCAATTGTATTCCACAAAAAAACAAAAAGTACACGTCAGAAATTCTATTTATTTATATATCTAATTGCATATTAAGTAAATTTGTGAGGTAATGCAAACTTATTAAGAAAAACATATAATGACATAATTTCAACTAAATTTTCCACTATTACCCTTAGTGAAATCAGAAATATACCTTTGTAAATAGTGTAATTTATCTTCTAAAAATATAAAAACTTCATTAAAGGAGAAGGCAAATATGGAAAAAAATTCAAATATCTATTTTAAACTTTGAATAATAACTATTTTGAACAATGAAAAAAGTCAAAAAAAAATCCAGTCAATAGTCCCTTTGTTCACTTTTAATTGTCATGTTGCATTTTTCTAAAGTCAATTTAACTAATTTTCAAAGTTAAATTAGATTACATTAATTTGATATTTTAAATAATAAATTTGGATATTCAAAAACGATATGAAAAGTACTATAAATTTCAATTTTTTGCATATCAATATGATGAAAAAATATATCGTAAAATGTTAGTCAAAATTATAATCTTTTGACTCTAAAAAAGAAAACTATGACAATTAAAAGTGTACGGAGGTAGTATATATAGAAGGAGTATATAAGAAAAGCTATATATAGTCAAGCTAGCTATGGCTGGAAATCGGAAACCTCTAGTCTTAAACACACAGATTCTACCAATGCAACCTCCATGATAGAACAAGATCACTAATGTTATATCTGAAATATGCAGGTCCTTAATGCAACAACTGGGAATACCAAAGCCAATTCACACAATCAGGGAGCAGAACGGAGTGACGAACATTCTAGCTAAGGGCGGAAGGAGATCGCAAACTATAAATACTTATACCATTATTATGACAGGATTGTAATATTAAACAACTCTAATTCAGCTATGGGGAACACCCCTATTTCTAATTCTATACCAATATCAGAGTCATTAGGCTTCATAATTAATTGTATATAACTATATCTATTTCTACAATATATATATATATTGCTTTTCCTTTTTATTTCAACATCGTCATTTTGCTTTGACATATTTGTGATAATAATCGTTTAAGTTGCTTGAAGAGGGAGGCATATTTAATATAAAGTAATTCAATGATTTTTTAGTAAATTGACGTTGCTACACCATTTATTGATGTAGCTAATATAATGTTATCGTGTCTGTCTATATAATATTTGTAAGTATTACATGATATAGAAAAATTTATTCAGTTTCTTTATGGCCATCTACAAAGAACAATTCATCTCTATTAGAGACGATTCATTGCAATATGGTCTTGATAGTTTATTCTAATTTAGGATTTAGCTTTGATTGTTCGACTTCTATCGTCATTTCTTCAATGATTTTTGTTATATTCTAATGCATATTATCACCTCACATTGTATCAAGTTTAAGTAAATCATATTGTTCTGCACTCTTGCCCATATTCTCTACCAATTAATGTATAATAAATCTAAAAATAAGAATTTTTGAAAACTTAGCCGTTCTGAAAATAAAATGTATATAGTTAATGATCTATTCGTTTGTCCAAAAAATAAAATTATAAATTTATTTTACCATAACATATTATTCTAACGTATGCTTTTTTCATCAACTGTCATTTCGTGTGAGTTTTGTCTAAGAAAATATTTTAGTCAAACGACATTGTATGTATATTGTATATAAGATCTTTAGGTGAAAATGTAAGAATATTAAATGAATAGGGTACGAATAAAAATTATCAGTTTCTATTTTCTATTTATATGTAAAATTAGACCTTTCAAATAGGTAAAATACTTATTTGCTTCGACTGTTTTCGCATCAAATCAATAATAGTTTAGTGATTTTTGAAGTACAAATATGTATTTATTAATTATAATTAAGTGATAAAAGTGAATGTTCAAACATACGTCATAGTTCAATTAATTCAGTGTCACATTTGATGCGAACAAATTTTATCATTGAATCTCTCTAGCAAACAAAAATATAAGCATTTAATTTAAAGAAAAAGATCAAACAAATACAATTAAATAATGAAATTTAGGTATAGACTTTATCTAATCAAAGATTAGGTCGTTCAATCTAATATAAATTTTGCTTTCACGTAATGTTGCAATGCATGTTTGATTTGAAGACTATCGAGTCTTTTTTTTTTTTTTTTTTTTTTTTTTTTTTTTTTTTTTTTTTGAA
>JAJOOO010018440.1:0-22514 GCA_029582685.1 Solanum piurae | reverse complement strand
TATTATAGAAAACAATTATTTCTAATTTTAAAAAAAGAACACGTTTGAAAAGTTTATAGATTGTTTAAACATTTTAAATTTTATATTTAAATTGAAAATAACTAACTAATACAAAATTAAATTATTTAAAAAACTCAAATTCACAAATTCTACGGTGATGACATGTGCCACTTTATTCCTATCTTATTATATATTTAAAATTATTTAAAATACTAAAAATTTGTGGTGTTGACATGTGTCATTTTTTCTTCTCCTTTTATATATAGATAGATTATTTACATAATTTTCAAATAATATGTGTTACTCACACAATTCTGATTATGCAATACAAGTGAAATTTTGAGAATTAATCAAATTTTTAGTATAATTTTGAATTATTAATTATTATAATTTTTATAGTATTTTTTTTTTGGTAAATTTCAAATAATATATGTTAATCTCTGTCCCAATCTATGTGATCACATGCCAAATTTTGAGAGTCAACCAAATTTTTAATATGTTTTTAGAATTTTTAGGTTGTTAATTATTGTGATTTATAAAACAATTTTTCCGTAATTTTAAAAAATAAGGTCCTCTCTTTGTAAATTCTAAAAATAGACCCTTAGGCCTTAGCTCCTCTTTTACTGTCTTTTTAAAAAAAAAATATTTCGTTTTTCTGTAAATTCGAAAACATGATCCAAAGCTCCTTTTCTATTCCTTTTTCATAAATTTTAAAAATAAGTTTCCCTATAAGTAAATAATGGAACTTGACCTTAAGCTCCTCCTTTTCCCACTTATTATATATATATATATATATATATATATATATATATATTGTTGCTTTTATAAATGCTCTAGCTCGAAACACTCATATTCTATTTTCTTTTTTCATCATTGTGTAATTTCTTCTTTCTTTTTCAAATTGGGAAAATTATATATAATAACAAACTATTAATTCAAATTAAATGTTATAACCACAGTTTGATTTAATTATAACCCGTAGCAAACTGTTGTCATTCGCCTCTCTCCCTAAAATTCTTGCTCTCCACTCTCTCTCTCTCGCTCGCTAGTCTCTCCCTCGCCTCTCTCACTTTATACAAACACAAATGTATAAAATGTATTTGTGTTTGTATAAAACGAGAGAAAAGTGTATATACAAATACAGATCTTCCCCTGCCCAGTTCTCTTTTGTCTTTCTCTCTTTCTCGATTTATACAAACACAGATTATACAAATTACAATGTATAATTTGTGTTGTATAAAGCGAGAGAGAGATTTGATATACAAACGTTTTATTTCGATTCAATTGTATACAAATTCAAATTTATGCAGATAAACAAGCACATAAAATTGAATTGAGAGGCTGCTAGCGATTTATACAAACGAGAGGCTGCCAGCGATTTTATACAAATCTGATGCCCCAGTGATTTATATAATCTGATGCTCCATAGCAAACATAAAGTTTTCTATGGAGCGCAATTATGCAAACTATAGCTATAGCATACAACTATAATTTTTATGTTTGCTAAATGTAAAAGTTGCTTTTATATTCTATGTCGAACTGTAATTTGTAACACACAAAAAAATTAATGAAGCAGGATTATTTCTTATTTCTCTTAATTGACAATGATAAATAACATTTTTCTATAGTAACACTATTTTACATCAACATATATTGTAATACGGGACTATTGTATTCTTAGTTAAAGACGTGTTCAAGCGCCTAAATGGGTGCTCTAAAAGTCATTTATTGATTCGATAGATTACGTGTACTAGATTAGGTGTTATGAATTGATTGACTATATCTATGTGGCCTCTCCCCGTATTTTTTTTAAATCGAGTTTAAAAAAAAACAATTAAAATACGCGTCATTTCATTTTCCTTCCTTTGTATTTGTAATTTTGTATTATAATTATAATTCATTCTGGATCAAAGAGACCATATCCCCTAAATTCGCAACATTTCATTTTCCTTGAGTTTTTGGCCAAAAACATTCTTAAACTATACCCAAACTTAAACTATATCATTAAAGTATTATTCTTAGCAGAAAACATCCTTCAAGTATTTTAAAGTGAACAATTTTCATCCTTCTGTTAGATATCGTTAAAAAACTAAAGGATCCTATAAAAACATGAGTAGTTCACGTGACTATCAACAAAAGTTTTTTTACATAATTTCATTACCTGCTATAAGAAGCTCCTGAAAAAAAATATTAAAAATCTTAGACACATTGCTTACTGAAATGATACATGATCTGCTATTTTTCTCATTTAGTAACGGAAAGAAGATGGAGCTTAATTATCTTTACCTTTTTCAAAGCCAAACTGTATTTAGATTTTTGTGCCAATTTGATATTAAAGTGATCAAAATATTGATTATGTCTCGCATTTGAGTTTCATTCTACATATTAGAAGCGTAAGTCTCCAACAAACTCCATTTCTAGCATTTTCAATTGAGAAGAAACATATTCAACTAATAATATTTTTGATATCAAATTACATGAAAAATAAATGAAAAAAAAACAGTCCAATTAAAAGATTTTGCATAATGCTAAACTCAATTACCGAAAAAGTTCAGGATAGTATTTTTGACGTATCTAAGAATAATCATTACGAAAGGATGACTTAATTTTTGTGGGATCTATTAATTTTTTGATAAATTCAAGTGGAAGGATGAAAATTGTTCACTTTTAAATAGTTGAAGGATGTTTTTATGCTAAGATGACACTTTAGGATGTAGTTTAAATTTTGGGTATAGTTTAAGAATGATTTTAGCCAAAAACTCAATTTTCCTTCCTTTGTATTTGTAATTTTGTATTATAATTATAATTCATTTGACAACATCCCCTAAATTAGCAGCATTCATAGTATTTTTCTCCTCTTCTCATCTTATTTCATTGAATTTTTTTGGTATGAATTTGTGCTTTTTTACCTGTAGATTTGTACATGCTTGTGAAAATTTTCGATTTGTTTTAGTTTTATTTGGAGAAATTTCATCTAATTGGAGCTAATAACCTTCGAATTTCTGAGATCTGAAGGATCTGAACTTTTGAATTGTGTTAATGTTTTATGATCTGATGGCTTTGATATTTGATTTTTCGGATCCGATCCGATCGAGTAGGTTTTTTGTCCAGATGATAGGAAAAAAAAGTTGAATTTGTGCTGAGAATATAAGATTAGTGTATTTCTTCCCTAAATTGGGTACATGTAAGCTTAATTTATGCCTAAAAAAAACACTAGGTAATTATTTTCATATGTCTAGTCGACAAAGTTACCTGATTCTTGTTGCTGGAATTAGTCGAGGTGCTCAAAAGATGGCCGCGGAGCCATCCTAAAAGAAACTATGCATAAACATTTTGTGACCTTAGATTTTAGGATTCATTTGACTAGTTAGTGTAGTTGGTGTTATAACAAGTACTTGCTTGTATTTGAACTGTACCAGTTGTAGTTAGCAATTCTAGGTCGAAGGTGCAGTATCGAAGTTGCGAGGGCAAGAATGATGAATAATTGATACACCATTTTTATTGCATAGTCCGTGTCTGGTAAGTCTGCGTGGATCCCAAGAAATTTGTTCTATCGAGACAATATCCTTCCAAGTTTATACCTTCACATTGACTCTCGATGACCATACCTCTCATTTTATTGTTGACCTTTAGGGGAAGAAGTCCATGAGACCTCTCCTTCGAGGGCGTCTAGATAATGGAATGTTATTCCTTTGTAATGCTTGAAGTAAGCAAAGTCACAAAGTTGGCTGACTATGCTTGAGTAGAACTCAAACCCATGTGGGACATCCTACTCTTCTCAGACCCCACTTGTGGGATTATACTAGATATGGTGATGGTGGTGCTTGGGCCAACTTACGTTCACTTAGACTATTCCACCAAATGATTAATGCTTCAATCAAACGGGAAGTACAAAAATAGCAATACAGAAGCAAGAATAGGAATATCCATGGATCACTTTCCCAAACAAGTAAAGGATTAAGTTTCCCTGTCACTTCTAGATCCATGGATCACATTCCTCCTATTGGATTGCGTGCCTCGAGCTTGCGTGTATTAATAGCTCCTGTTGTAACTAAAGTATAACCACCAATACCTGTTCTAGACAAACCATTTGGCTTATTATATATATATATATATATATATACACAGCAAATGGACACTACTGCAGTGATTCTTATTAGCATGGATTCTTGTAATCCAAGTTAAAAGATATGTATAGTAGTTCTAGCTGTTTCAACTCTCATATCACTTGTGCAATTTTAAAACTTCGAATACCATATGTACGAGACACGAAGACCAAAGTATTTAATATAGTTTGCAATTCATAAAGATCAGTAGCAATTGAATAATTCAAAATTGTATTATTTTGAAAATGTTTATTAATTGTTGTCTGACTATTATTGTCTTAAATAATATCCCGTTTGTTTCTTAAGACTGTGAATGGAATTGTGTTGCAATTATAATTTTAGCGGAGATGTTTTTGCTTTGCTCGCTGCATGATGCTTCTGAAAAAGCTAATGCTTCCTCTTTATGTACCATTGATGATAATCGATATCTTATGAGTTACGACTGTCCACTGCTTGTAGGGATGACAATGGGGCGGGGCGGGGTGGGTTTAAGGCTATGTGGTGCGGGGCGGGTTGAAGAGGGTTTTTTAAAAATTAATGTGGGGCGGGGCGGGTTGAGGGTATATGTAATTTTATGTGGGTTCAAACTTAATTTTAACTTTTTAAAAGTGATAGAGCATTATTTATTAAGATAATTTCATTAAAGCTACAAAAATATTCAAGATAATAAATGAAAATGGTTCAATAAAAATTTCTTACATGTTTCCTAATTGACCTCTAAAAAAAAAAAAAATTAAGTCACTATCCTATTAAATTAATACAACTTAATGAAAAATGAATTCATTTTTATGAATTTTATTTTTAGTAACAAACATAACTACAAAAAGAAAATATTAAAAAAATTATGCGGGGAGGATCTATGCAGGGTGGGTGGGGCGGGTTGAAAGTGAAAAGAGTTGCTATGCGGAGCGGGACGGAGCGAATTAAAAAATTTGCGGGTTAAGCTCAACCCGCACCGCTCCACCCTACACCGCCCCCATTGCCATCCCTAACTGCTCGTGTTATGAGTTCAGGAATTAATTATTCTTGCAACCTCATCAGGCATGTTTTGATGTCATTTGCTAAATACTACATGAATTTTGCATACAGTGCAGATAATTTACAACGGGAAAAAAGTTAAGGCAAATATGTAAAATGATCTAAAAAAACTCACTTCTATAACAATGTCAAACATGCTCTTTGTTGGAAAACAAAATTCCATATTAGCTTTCAATAATAGATACCCTCCACCCCATAATATCAATTTTATCCTTGATATTTTAATTTTTCATCTCTACAATATCTTTTTGTATCATACATAATATTTTGTTTCTTATTTTTCTGTACTTATAAATTTTTATTTAGGTTCATTTTAACATTATAAATAGAATAATAATTTTATGAATTTACTACAAAATCAAACACTATATTATTATTATTTAAATTATATGTATTAAGTAAATATATACATTTAAATCCTACTCGTCTCTTATTATCTTCTATTATTATCTATATAGATAAACGAGTTATGATTATCTATAATGAAATATTTTCTAAATTATATAATTCAAAATTTGTTTACAATACAAATAGATATTGAGTTTTTAGGAATTTGTTATAAAATATTCCCATCATTTATTTTTACTTATCATAGTTTGACTTGGCACACCCATTAAAAAATAATTATTGAAATAGATATTTTACCAAATAATCCCTATTAAATGTTGTCTTGAAAAATGATTTGAAAAATATCTATTTAATGCTGAGAATAAAACATGGAAAAAATTATTGTCTTTTTTGTCAAAAGTAACAAGTAAAAATGAAAAAATATATTTTTCCCTTCATTTGGTATGGGCTGAAAATGCTCAACACAAGCCAACCCTAGAAGGGCCGAGGGCTGGGGCGGGCTAGCCCTTCTGTTTTTTTTTTTTTTTTCAAACTTATAATTCTATAACATCAAGAAAATGAGAAGATTTTCAAATCAATTATGGCAAACAATGGTGTTGTTTCAATAACACTAGCAAAAATCTAGTGTAATTAGCATGTATCTCGCATACCAGATATGCGAGTGAGATAAGAGAGTGACAAGCAAGATGGGAGGGAGGCGAGGGAGCGAGATTTGTATATGTATCATAGATACATGTGAATCTACTTGGATATAGTGTATCTAGAACAAATTAACCTAATTTTGAGTTCATATATTTCAAGATACATGTATCTGGGTACGAAGATTCATAATATTATAACATAGTTTGTATTCAAATAATTAGATTATATATTAGTGAGATCATTGTAAATTACTCTTAAATAAAAAGTTTTCGCTCATGGGCCGACCCCGGCCCAGCCCCGATCAAGTCTCAAGGGCCAATGACTTATATGAGCCGGACTTATAAGTCTTAGTTTTAAATGAGCTTGAAAAATTATATCTCAGTCCTACCCCAATAATGGATAGATTGGACCGGCCCCATGGACTAAACCCATTTTGACGGTTCTGAGAATAAGTGACAAATAAAAGTAAATTGAGTGAGTAAATATATCTCTATTGGAGTATAAAATGTCATTAGTTTGAACAAAAGTGTCCTAGATTACGTTGTCATGATTTGATTGGCCACAGTGGCCTCCTCCACGTATAATAAATCAAAGCTTTAAAAGTCCAACTTTACTAGAATACCGATTAAACAAACGGGTCAAAAATATCTCTCATCCATTTTCCCTAATTCCCAGCATTTTAAAGGTATTTTTCTCCTTTTCTAACTTCATTTGATTAAAAAAAAAATCCATTTTTTGTATGAATTTGTCTTCTTACCTGCAGATTTAATTAGATTTGTACTGATTTTTTCTTGTGAACTTGCTAAATTTTAATTGGAGCAAGTTTATGTAATTGATTTGTTAACAAAAAGTGAATTTCGCATGTGTTGAGATCTGAAATCGGAAGGATCTAAACTTTTGAGTTTTAAACTGTGTTGATGTTTTATGATCTGATGGCTTTGACATTTGATCTTTCGGATCGGGTAGGGTTTTGTTCAGATTTAACAAGTTTTCGGAATTTTTTGAAACCGCGATGTCAATTTATGGTGATGATTTGCAAATTGGTGCAATGATTCTACATGTAAGTTTAATTTAAATTCAAACATTCTGCGATAGTCTTCGGGATTCGTTGGCTAGTTAGTGTAATGGCGGATCCAGAATTCTCATTAAGGGGTTTGAAAAATAAAAATTCAATGATTTGAACTTGGAACTGAATCTAAATCAATTTTTAGTTTTGTATATATACATAAAAGGCTAAAATTTACTGTATTATTTTTTGTCGAGAACACTCTCTGAGATAAATCACTTGCTTAAATATAGCTGTCGTTTCCCCTCTCAATGAGAATTTCTCATAAAACTGGATGCACTGTATTTGAGTACAGTTTGATTCTCCTGAGCATTTATGTATCGGCTTTTTCCCTGGCCCAATCATATCTTTTTGGTACATGTTACTTTTCTGCATAGGTTTCAATGTTGTATGATAATGTTGAATAGTTAATAGTATTTTTTAGTAGTACCACACGCCACTTGTGGGATTACATATGATATGTTGTATAGTTTGAAATTCCTGAAGATCTGTAGCAAGTGAATAATTCAAACTTCTGCTATTTCACAATTTGTTTTGTTGTTGTCTGACTAATCTCTTAAATAATATCCTGTTTGTTCCAATTGTGTGGCTTAATTCGACTTTGATGATTGCAATTGACTGGTAGTTGATGTACCTTTCTGAGAGTTTAGAGGTTGTGATACATAAATATACAACGCCATACTGTAATGCAATAGTTACTATCTTCCCTTTGTCTATCAATTCTGCTATTATTTGATTGTTAGTTGTTTTCCGTCTTTTAATGTTTGAGGACCTTGTAAAAGATTTCTGTGATTCTTCCCACTAAAGATTTTTTATTTATTACTCCATTGAAACAGTGACTAGAAATGGCTTTGGGTGGAGGTGGACCGCAAAGGGGGACTGCAGCAGCAGCAGCTGCTAACCTACGTCGAAGGAAGACCGGAGGAGCAGGTGGGGGGGCTGCAGGAGGAGCAGGTGGTACCATGCTCCAATTCTACACTGATGATTCCCCCGGACTCAAGATATCCCCCAATGTCGTGCTTGTAATGAGTATTGGCTTCATAGCTTTTGTCGCAATCCTTCACGTCATGGGTAAGCTCTACTTTGTCAGCAGAGAAGGCTAGAGACATCTCATTGCTGAGTTGGGAAATTTTTGTTGGGCAACAACTTTCTTGGTTGAAGGAAAAACTGACATTATTGTAGCTTTGTTTTCTTGTTTGTTTGTCTATGCAATGAAGTTTATAGAAAAGTTTTCTAGTTATGAGTTTCTTAGAGTGTGAATGGAATTGTAACTTTAGCGGAGATGTTTTTGCTTTGCTCGCTGCATATGATGCTTCTGAGCAGCTAATGCTTCCTCTTTGGTCTATTAATTTTCATCATCTCTGTCATCACAACCACCGTCACCCTCCATCATTATAATTCAGCTTCATAGCCTTCACTATCAATTATCATCGTCGCAATAATCGCTACAACATCGGAACCCTTCATTATCACTATTATTTTGGGTGAAAATTATTTACACCGCTAACTTTGTTGGAAAACAAATTGGCGGAATGACTTGAAAGACCCTTATACTTGACTCCGTTTGTTATCTAGACCCTTCTACTCACAACTTTGCCAACTGAACACTTAAAGTTATTAAAATATACTATTTTAAACTCATTTGACCGTTGACTAAGCTTATGTAGTTTTTTTTGTTGAATCAGATCAAGAGAGTGGTTACATGCGTTTAAAAGCAAGTGAAGACAACTATTTAATTTATTTTTAAAAAAAAAGTATTAAAAGAAAAATATAACAATTAAAAAAAAAGCCCTTTCCCAATATGTTGTACGTTTCTTCTTCTTCCTCCTCATAATTTCACCCAACCCCCACCATCACCACACACACATCTTCTTCAATCTCTTCCAATACTCTTACCCACAATTCTTCCTCTTCTCATATGCTACCTATCATTTGAGAGTTTTATAATGATTGAGAAAAAGATATTTATTTAGATTTGGGTAAAAGAGAGGGGGGGGGGAGGTTCTAAATTGTGAAATAGATGCGGATTTTAGATGGGTTTTTGAAAAACATGTTTGAGATTCTTTCTAAATGTAAGGTAATTTTATTGAGAGCATTTTTGAAGAGTTTTTTTATAATGACTCATTTTTGGTCTCCTTCTCTTCTTTCTCTCATCTTTCATTTGAGTCACTTTATTTCTCATCACCATTAAAATAACAAAATTTATAATAAAAAACATAACAAAGCTTTGCTTATCTCTAATTCCTCTTCAACGTAAAAAAATCACTAGAAAAGAAAAAAAATGAATGATTTGTAGCAAAATAGATGGAAAATATGGGAAGAGAAGAAAAAATGGAAAGAAATCAAGAAAGAAAGGATTTTGAAGATTAGTTTGAGATTTCTTTAAAAAAAATATTATTTGTAATAAAAAAAAATGATGTGGCAATATATTTCTGATGTGGATAGTGAGGTGTTATCCACATCAGCGCGATTGAGAGAGACACATGATCAGAGGGGTTTAAAATACTGTATTTTAATAACTTTAAGTGTTCAATTAACAAAATCGTGAATAAAAGGATCCAAATGACAAACGAAGCCAAGTACAAGGGTCATTCCACCAAACAAATTTCCATTTTAGCTTTGAATAATAGATCCCCCTTCAAACAATATCTATTTTATCCTTTTAACATTTTAATTTTTCATCTCTACAATATCTTTTCGTATCATATATCATATTTTGTTTCTTACTTTATGTACTTATAGATTTTTGTTTAGGTTCATTTTAACATTATAAATAGAATAATAATTTTAAATCAAACACTATCTTTTTATTATTATCATTTAATATTATATGCATTAACTATATATATATATATATATATATATAAATCCTACTCATCTCTTATTTATATTATCTTTATCTATATATAAAGATGAATGAGTTATGGTTATCAATAATGGAACATTTTCTAAATTATATAATTCAAAATTTATTTACAATACAAATGGATATTGATTTTTTAGGAATTTGTTATAAAATACTCTATACGTTCACTTTTACTTGTCACAATTTGAGTTGGCACAACCATTAAGAAAATAATTATTAATATATTAATTTTTATCAACTATTCCCTATTAAATAATGTCTTAAAAATAATTAAAAAAATATTTATTAATGCTGAGGAACTGAGGATAAAATATGAAAAAAATTATTGTCTTTTTTTGTTAAAAGTCACAAGTATGAAATGAAAAAATATATTTTAAAATAAGTGACAACTAAAGTAAATATATCTCTATTATAAAATGTCAGTTTGCCAAAAGTGCCCTAAATTACGTGTCATGAATTTATTGGTTACAGTTATGTGGCGTCTTCCACGTACAATAAATCAAAGCTTTAAAGTCCAACTTACTAGAAAACCAATTAAACAAACGGGTCAAAAAAATTCTCATCCATTTTCCTTCCAGATCGGAGAATCCATTTTCCCTAATTCTCAGCATTCTTAAGGTATTTTTCTCCTCTTCGAACTTTTTATTTGATGAATTTTTTTCCATCTTTTGTATGAATTTGTCTTCTTACCTGCAGATGTAATTAGATTTGTACTGATTTTTTCTTGTGAAATTTTAATTTTTTATTGGATCAAGTTTATGTAATTGATTTGTTAACAAAAAGTGAATTTCGCATGTTTTGAGATCTGAAATCGGAATGATCTAAACTTTTGAGTTTTGAATTGTGTTGATGTTCTATGATCTGATGGCGTTGACATTTGATCTTTCGGGTCGGGTAGGGTTTTGTTCAGATTTAACAAGTTTTCGGAATTTTTTGAAACCGCGATGTGAATTTATGGTGATGATTTGCAAATTGTGCAATGATTCTACATGTAAGTTTAATTTAAATTCAAACATTTTGTGATTCTATTCAGGATTCGTTGGCTAGTTAGTGTAGTTGGTGGTATATCAAGTAGTGGCGGATCCAGGATTCTCATGAAAGGGTTTGAAAAATTGAAATGCAATGATTTGAACTTGGAACAGAACCTAGATCAATCTTTAGTTTTGTATATATACATAAAAGGATAAAAATTTACCTTATATAAACGTTATATTTTTTTGTTGGGGGCGTTTGGATGAACACACTCAGCCACCTTTAGATCCTCCCCTGATATCAAGCACTTGCTCGAATATAGCTGTTGTTTCCCCTTTCAATGAGAATTTCTCTTAAAACTGGATGCACTGTATTAGAGTTGTACCATTAGAGTTGTACCAGTCTTATAAAGGTAGTTAGCAATTCTAGGCTGAAGGTGCAGTATAGCTGTTAGCAGGGGCGAGAATGATGAATAAACGATACATCATTTTTTTTATATGTACCTTTTTCTTGTCTTGAAAATATATTCAAATGAACTTATACTAAATGGAGGTTCATAAGCTTTGTGTTTTGGGAAAATAGGGGGATGGGGCAGGCACCCTCGTGTTGCAATTGTATGGTTTAGTTTGATATTAGCGAAAACTTGTTATTTGCTTTGATGGCTTGGTGAGGGTGATTTGAACAAGTGTGGACATATTCAGGATTCACGATCTCTTCACTTAGAGTGGCATAAAATTTTGTGAAGAGGTTTCAACTAGTGAAATGAGTAGTGGTCGTGTGGTTTGACCTATAAGGACTTGAAAAAGAAATGAACCACTTTAGGGCGGGCTAAAAAATGAAAATAAGATAAAATGAATGTTCAAGTCTCCTTGTTTCTCTTCAAACAGTCTGATTCTCCTGAGCATTTATGTATCGGCTTTTACCCTGGCCCAATCATGTCTTTAGTACATGTTCCTTTTCTTTGTACGTCTTGATGTTGCATGATAATGTTGAATAATTAATATTTAGTAGTACCACCTCCCACTTGTGGAATTACATAGGTATGTTGTTCTATAGTTTGTAATTCCTAAAGATCTGTAGCAAGTGAATAATTCAAAATTCTGTTATTTCACAATTTGTTTAATGTTGTCTGACTAATGTCTTAAATAATACCCCGTTTGTTCCAATCGTGTAGCCTAATTTGACTTTGATGGTTGAGTTGATTGCAAATTTTGACTGGTAGTTGATGTACCTTTCTGAGAGTTTAGAGGTTGTGATGCATAAATATAGGAAGAGATATATTAATGCCATACTGTTATTATGTATTGTTGAAATGGCTGGATGCAATAGTTATAGTGTTCCCTTTAGTTGATCAATTCTGCTATTATTTGATTGTATGTTGTTTACGGTCTTTAAAATGTTCACTGTGTGTAAGGACTTGCAAAAGATTTCTGTGATTCTTCCCACTGAAGATTTTCTATTTAATACATTGAAACAGCGACTAGAAATGGCTTTGGGTGGAGGTGGACCACAAAGGGGGACTGCAGCAGCAGCAGCTGCTAACCTACGTCGAAGGAAGACCGGAGGAGCAAGTGGAGCTGCAGGAGGAGCAGGTGGTACCATGCTCCAATTCTACACTGATGATTCCCCCGGACTCAAGATATCCCCCAATGTTGTGCTTGTGATGAGTATTGGCTTCATAGCCTTTGTTGCAATCCTTCATGTCATGGGTAAGCTCTACTTTGTCCGCAGAGAGGGCTAGAGACATTCAGATATCTCGTTGCTGAGTTGGGAAATTTTTGTTGGGCATCAGCTTTCTTCGTTGAAGGAAAAACTGACATTGTAGCTTTATTTTCTTGTATGTTTGTCTATGCAATGAAGTTTATAGAAAAGTTTTCTAGTTATGAGTTGAATGTTTCTTGTGCTACCTGTGTTCCAACGCCTTCTAATGAACAAGAAGGTGCCAAATTCTAGTTTCTTATTCCGTGAATGGAATCATGTTGCGCAATTATAGCTTTAACAGGAATGATTATGCTTTGCTTGCTGTATGATGCTTCCGAACAGCTAGTTCTTCCTTTTTTGTGTACACCATTTAGGGTGATCGATATCTTATGACCTGTGACTTGTCCACTGCTCGTTAGGAGTTCAGAATTGAATTATTCTTGTATGTCAGTGTTTGAACTAGAGTTGGTGAATACAATCTTTAGTAAATTCTTCATGTTGCATCGACTTGTAGTTGAAGGAAATGATACAGGTTAATGGTGCAGACTATTACTTGCATCATGACTAATTTGAATTCTCTCTAATCTCTTAATGGCCATCTTGATCAAAATGTTGCCTTGCCCATTCAAAAAAAATCCAATAGCATGTTTCATAAAGATATATGAAGAATTACTACGACGTTACCAACTTTGAAATTAAACGATAACAAGAAATGCATCCTCCCATTTTATACCTCATTCTAACTTTTTAATATCAATATTACTTAAAAAAATTAAAATAAAAGACAAGAAGTTGGAAGCTACTAAATAATAGTACTACTATCAAAGCTGATTATTTAAAATCTAATTATGAGGTATTGAAAAATTATCACCAAAATTAACTGCAGAGTCGAACTGGAGCACGAAAATTGGTTACCTAGAGAATATCCACAGCTTAATAAGCCTCTTTTTCTGGTTCGCCTCTCAAAAACTTCCAAGGCACACTGCACGGATAAAAGTAACGAGTTCGTAACACCTTATATATATACTGCAAAGTTTTGATGTTAGCACATTCATACATACTCTATTAACACCACCAAAAACTTCGATGGAGCAGCCAAACACACTAGTTCAGAGATAAAGAGTAGCCAGAAAAGTTGCATTCGCATAAGCATAGGTAAAAAAGAAAGAGCTTCACGCGAAGCTCTGGGGATCTTTTCTTTCTTCAGCACTTACGTCAACAACACATTTATGACCAAAATCTCGTAAAACTTGCTCCTTCAGTCATATCTCAAGCTTACTTGTGATTAGCGCCCACTGTCACTTTCCTCTGATGAGAATTCTTGGTCATCAGCTTCAAGAGGGAGAATGTACATCTCAAGGCCATAGGTCTCGGGTTCAAATGTGGGATCTTTAACCTTGATCTTCTCTATGGCCAGCTTCACCCCATTTCCCATGTAAGGAGCAGCATACTCCATGAGTTCTTGTCTGTACAAGGAAGAAGCCTTGTATTTCTGGATAGCAGCAGGACCAGCCTCCTCCAATTCCCTTCTCAGCTCGGAGATAGTCTGGTGAAGGATCGTCTGGACCAGCAAAATGGAGTCCTTCTCACCAGTTAGAGCAGTTATCTTGTTCGCGGCCCCAGCCAACTCATGCTCAAGACTCTCCTTCTCCTTCTTAGAGTCCTCGAGCTTTCGACTGGCTTTTACCAACTTGTCTTTCAAAGAAGAGGTCATCTTTTCCATGGCATCCCTCATTTTTGCCTCCTCATCATACTTGTCAGTGACTAATAGAAAGCGTTCTGACAGAAGACAAAAATAGTTGATGCCCTACAAAAGGGAGAAAAATAGGTCAAGAAAGGAAACAGAAGAGAAAAGAAACAAAGGTGAAAAGAGAGGCCAACTTCATTAAGAAAAGAAAAGAGAGAGAAACTGACCTCGTAGAAGTGACGAAGCCCCTCTTCAATGACCTCTTGATCCGTCTTGTTATTCACGACAACCTGTTCCCACATTTCAATTGTTGAGTCCAGAAGATCGACAGGTGGAAAGTAAGGTTGCTCCTCCTCAACAGGCTGCGAGCTTGGAAGCAATGAGCTGCCTGACTTTGAGTCCATCGGGACTGAAGGAGTGGAGGTTGAAGGGGCACCAGTAATGGGAACACTGCACGGCTTGGACTCCCCATATTTCTGTTCAGCAGTAGCAGCAGGTATCTGAGCAGAATCACCGACAGGCTTGCTTGAGCTTGTAGTTTCAAATACCGTTGCTCCATAGGCACAAGGCTGAGCGACTGAAACATGCTTTTCATTTTGCTCTCTGCCTTGAGCTTGCCAAGCAGCTTGGCAGGACAGAAGCTTCTCACATTGTCTTGCCAAAATTGCAGCAACCTCATCCTGCTCGGGGGAACAACTAGCAGGGACAGTTACTGCAAGCAAGCAAACAAAAAAAAAAGGTCAGCAACATGAAAGGTTGAAAAGTAATAATTTCACTTAATTGACTTAAAAGACAAATGTGATCGTAGGAGAGTGTAAACATCAGTTCCACCAGCAAAGAAATGCACTCTATCAGCTGCAAACCATGATATGTTATCTGCTCTACACTTGGCAACCCATCAGCTAGAACTTGATCAAGTTCCTAAGGGCCGAGGTGAGCTAGGGCTCAAGATTCACTCCTGCCAGCTCATAGAGGTAGGTAGGCAACTCCCCAGGTAATGGATAAAACAAAAAAAATCCTCACAAGCTGTGAATTGCAATGGCACTTGAGAATATTTTTATGAGATGTGATAACCAACCAAGATAATTCAAAAGTTACTTGGCAAAAATAAACTCGAAAAGAAACACATACTTCCTGCCTATGATCCTACAGAAAACTTATGGAAAAGAAAACTCATGACATTGCTCAAATAGCTCAATGGCTAGCAGATGAAAAGAAAAACTGTGACTGAGCAAATGCAATTGAGGCAAACTACATATCGTCTTCACAAACTCTGTTAGCCCTATCATTGCTTTGGGGTATACTTGCCCAAGATGGAAAATATACTTCTAATTTCTTGAAAAGTCAAAGTCCAAGGATACCTACAAGAACTGTTATGTCCTAATCTATGGTTAACCAAATTGAACGACAGTAGTCCAAACAGGGGGAGAAGTCGGTATCTACAGCATGGGGCAGATTCTTTTAGATTCTGAGTCTGGTATGGAGTTTGAAGACAATATTCTACATGAAAAAAATCATGTCATCTTGCAACCATCTGAGAATACACAAAGTCAAGCAAAGGAAAAGATGAAGAAGCAAACTTGTCAGAAGCCAGGAAACAGAGGCACAAACAGATGATGGAACAATCACAAACACGTAAAGCAGCAAAAGAAATGAGTAGAATGAAGAGAACTGCAGAATTGAACAAAGAAGCTTAAACCTTACCTTTAGCTGATAGATATAGGCAGACGAGAAAAGGAAAAGTGTAAAATCAAATGGAATAAAGGTAAGCAGAAAACACAGAAGGAGGAAGCTGGAAGTTGCATGCACAAGACAAAAAACACTCCCAGAGAAACCAAGGAAGCAGGTGCTCAATGTTTAGATGAGGAGAGAATGTATCACCAAAAAGGAAGCTATGTATCCCCCTTATTTTGCGGCTAACACACGTCACACGTCGTAAAAATAAATGAGCACCACATTGACTTGCTTAACATTCTACCATGAACAAATCCAAGCTTATGAAGTTAGGAGAACATCTGATAGTATAATGGATAGAGTGAGCTACCTCATATACAAGTCCTACCCAAAGATGGATAGTAGGTCATGAATAACTTCTTTTTTTAATAAGATAGTAGTTCATTGATAAAAGCTACCAACTATCGATAAGATGGCAAAACATAGCTTTGGGCAACAGGTACAATTTACGAATAACAAATAGTACAGACAGAAGCAAAGGCTCATAACTTGAGGACACGCTCTTTTAAAAGGAACTCTTCTTACCATCTCCTCCAATTACTCTCTCAAATTCATTCCTACTTATGCCAAGTCTAATTTAGGCATTGAAGAATAACCCTTGATATTACTGGGATCTCATTGCAATTTTTTCTCCCATTTTCCCAGTCAATGAGGCCATCTCAAAGCAACATTTTACAGCTCAGTCTTTCTGACCTACGAGCTAACTAACTATTTCGACCAAAACTACTTTACAGCGCTAGCAGGTTTGCTAACAGCTCTATTTCAACATAGCAGTGTTGCATGGGGCCATAGCTGCAGTAATCAGAGGACGACAAAATGGCCGGTAAGGCTACAGCCTCTTTTAACAAACAGTGTTGTTACAGGGGAGATGAACAACATAATTAGTCAAATTGTTTCATTACTTTCCTATTTTCATTTTGTACCTTTCTCTACCTCAGTAATCTGTTACTCATCAAAAAGGAACTGTAGATCATTGGACTGTGGCTCACTTGCTCCCTCTTACTCCGAGCACGACTGTAAATGAAGAATCTAAGCATTCCAGCAAACAAAGCAAAACTGCTGAAATAATTGGAAGAGGAACTTGTACTCAATTTAACCCTAAATACATTACTGTAAAGTGAAATCCATACTGAGCAATTAGTATGCTATACAGCAACGCTAGAAGGAGGCAACATAATTAGAATCCACCACCAGAGGAACATAAACTTGCTACACTGAATTGATTTTAATTTCACTTCTTAACATAAAGTGAGACCTCTAGCAGATGATGTCAGTCATAATAAACCAATCATGGAGCAAGCTTTCATTAACACGATCATAGCTATACGAGGCACATAGCTTAAACATTGAACATAAAAATAAAAAAAAACATTACCAAATTCCGGTGCCGAGACGGTTGATTGTGGTGGTGAAGAAGTTGATACAGATGCTTTTCCAGAGAGAGAAGACATTGAAGTGGCTGATACCGTAGTAGTAATTTCCGAAACCGAAGACGGTGAAGTGACTGATGATAGTGAATCCGAAAAACAATTGTTTGTAGTAGTCGGTCCTAAAGATGAAGAAATCACAGTTGATGAGCTCGCATTCGAAAACCAAGGCACTGCATAAACAAAAATATGATTAAGTACTTAGTAGTAGTAGAATCGCAAGGTTTTTCAGATGCCGAACAGACTATTGACGGAGGCGCTGAATAAAAACTGAAAAGTGTGACAGTTACAGGAAGGCACAGTACAACTTACAAGTAGAGTTATCAGTTGAAACGAAACTAGTTCCGAGCAACCACGAAGGAACTGTAGCCGATAGTCCAGGAACTGTATCGCCGGAAACCGGCGAGGAAGAGCCGGAATCAGTAGATGAAAACCCGAATTTCATTGGAGAAGAAGGAGTGATAGGATTAAAATTTGAAAATGAAAATGGTGAAGAAGCATTTTGCCTTTCCATATTGTTTTCTTATTACTGATATTAATGCTGCGTGTTCACCTTACTTTTTGCCCAGGGGAGTGGAAAGGTTGAAGAATGGACGGAAAATGACAAATTTTTAGTTCCTTATGTGCGAAGATTGGTGTAAAATAGTCTTTTTTCATTTTAGTACTTCGTTAGGCATAATATATAAATATAATCCTTAACTTGATTTTAATTGACAATTATGATCTTTAATTTTGGGTGTGTACAAGTAGACACTTAAATTTGTATAAAGTTAAATAAATAGACACATTCATCCTACATAACACCCTACATGACAATTTTGTATTCTATGTGGCGTCATACGTGTATTATGTCATGTAGGACATATTTTGTATTCTATGTGGCGTCATACGTGTATTATGTCATGTAGGACACATGTGTCTACTTATTCAATTTTATGTAAGTTTAAGTGTCTACTTGTGCACACTCAAAGTTGGAGGGCATAGTTATCCGATGAAGCCAAGTTAAGGGTCATGTTTATGTATTATGTCTTTTTATTTATATGTCCTTTTTTATTTTACAAGACATTATTTTATTTATTTCATCTTTAAAATTATATATTTGTCCAACATAGAAAAATTAAGTAATTGTCATTTCATAGATCAAATTAGTTAATCAAAATAAATTAATTTATGTTCATTTGTTGAAAGTTTGATTTCAAGAGAATACTGAATAAGAGTATAATGGTAAACTTACCTAATTTCTTAAGAAGCATAAAATTTAAAATCATGACATATAAATAGAAACAATTTCTGAAAAGCCTTTAATAACTTGTTAAAGCTTGCAATTAAATATGGGTCGTTTGGTAAAGTATATAAAAATAATGTTGAATGGAGTATATTATAATGTTTGTATTTGTAATAATTGTATTAGCTATGTTTGCATCAATTATATATAGATAATTTTTATTTATTATTTGATTTGGTGTGTTCAAAAATCACATGCATTGCATAAAAATATTCTCCATAATTATAGTGGAAAAGATATAAAAAGTGTTTTGAGGGGTAAATTGAGTTTTTAATCATGCTAATGCATGCATTAAATCTCTTGCATTACTAATGTACCTACTAATCAATTGTAGTGGCGTAGCCACATGGTGGGTAGGGTGTTCAATTGGACACCCTTCGTCGAAAAAAATATTGTATATACAAGTAAAATGATATACGAAATTATTAAATAACATATTTTGGACACCCTTAATATAACAAGGTTGTTATAGCCCAGCGGTTTCACCTCCTTGAAATGAGGAAGTGCTTGTGTGTTCGAATCTCAGTGAGCTTTTATTGTGTTATTTCTGGACACCCTTTGTGAAATTCCTGGCTCCGCCATTGATCAGTTGTATGAGTAATACATACCTTAATATACAATAGAGTGTATTAATTATACATAAATTGAAAAAAAAAATTAATACATGCACTGTTTTTGTTAATACACTCCAATAAACGACGCCATAGAATGCAAACAAGACATGTAGCGAGCATGCATTCATGACATAAAGGCACATGGAAACCATACACAAGGGACACTTGGCATTAAGCTTGTAAGTGGGCTGGGCCAGGTCAGTCTGGCCCATTGAAAAAGAGAGAGAAACTTTCACATATAGTCACTCAAAAATAGCCTAATTATTCTTCATAACTATAGTTTAATAATTACAATTCGTAGCTACATTTTATAGGGAGAAGAGAGATGAGCGAGACTGGGAGAGAGAGGGAAAAGAGTGGGAGAAAGGTGAATTGTATATGTACATCGATTAGATAATTGTATATTATACATATGTATTTGTATATATGGCAAGCGAGATTGGGAGAGGGAGGAGAGAGGTGAGCGAGATTGGGAGAGGGAGGAGAGAGGCAAGTGAGAGAGGGCAGAGAGTGGGAGAGAGGGGAATTTTATATGTATATCAGTTAGATAATTGTATATTATACATATGCATTTGTATATATGGCAAGCGAGGTTGGGAGAGGGAGGAGAGAGGCGCGAGCGAGAGAGGGCAGAGAGTGGGAGAGATGTGAATTGTATATGTATATCGGTTAGATAATTGTATATTATACATATGTATTTGTATATTCTTGCGAATTATACATATACAAACGTGGCTAATTATACAAACTCGAAGTCAACCCACGTAATTAATGTATAATGTTAGTCGCGAGTGGTAATTATAGCAAACTATAGCTATGATGAGTAATTAAGTAGTATAAGTTTGCTTAACCGCGTAATTTTCCCAAAAAAATCCACCAATCTTCAAACTGGGCTGGTTCGGTCCGGACAAAACAGTGAAAAATATCTGTTCGGATCGATTCACAACCCATCAGCCCAAATTTTGGGCTAATTGGGCTGGGTTGTGGCCCATTGGTCTTAATGGGATGGATCGTTTTTTAAATCAACATTTATTAATTTTAAAATTTGAATTTATCATAAATATAGTGTATATCTATTTAATTTTAAAATAATTATAACTTTACAGTAGAAAGTTGAAATTTGATTCGTGAAAGTTGAAACTTAAATAATTGAATACTTATACTATATAGTATATACTTACAATATATACCAAATACTTCTATAATATACCATTGGTATAATAGAATACTTACATTATATTATATAGTATATATTAATAATATTTGTGCACTTTGCCTGTTGTAACCTCTGTATGAGGCCCAAAAAACATGTAGGATACTGCAAGAGGCCCAAATCTAAAAAAATACTAAACCTAATCAGGCAACATTAAAACTAGAGGAGAGAAGGTTGTGATTTTGTAGCCTCTCAAGAAATTCTGAGAAAAATACGTTCCTTAAAAATGCAGATAATCATGACTTTTCTAATGGACATAGAGAAAACAAATTTCATAATTAGCTTTTCATATTGATTGTGCATGTCCGTTTCACCCTTCAACGCACCTCATCTTCACCTCCATCGTTGTAGACTTGTAACCCCATCCCCAGCATTCCTCACCTCTATTCATTCCTACATCCCCTATTATTCGTCTATATTATATATAAATGCGTTTAGAGTAATATTTTCTTACTTATATACTCCATTCGTTTAAAAAAGAATGACCTCATTTCCTTTTTAGTCTGTTTAAAAAAGAATGATCTCTTTCTTTTTTTGGTAACATTTTTATTTCAACTTTCCACGTGGCATGTTTAAGGCCACAAGATTAAGGACAATTTTGTACATTTGACATAACTTTAATTTATGACCACAAGATTTAAAAGTCTTCTTTATTTTCTTAAACTCCGTGTCAAGTCAAATTAAGTCATTCTTTGTGAAACAGAGGGAGTATCAAACGCAAAAAGAGAGAGTAAAAATCCACTTATTTAATTGAAAAACATTTTCCTTCCTATTGAACACACCCTTTTAATCAAACTAATTTTCCAACTATTTCTAAATTCTACTACTACTATTAATATTAATATAATAGAAAAGTTATATACGAATATAAACATTTTTGTCACGCAGAACACTAATGGTGTAATAAGTATGACTGAAAAATAATTAAGTTGAACAATTGTAAGAATTTGTATTTATGATTTTTCCACATTCATTACCACAAGGAAATACTCTATTAAGGGCAAATAGTTGGATTCTACTGCGATTATTGGACACCGAATGGGAGGCAATTTTTTTTTAACCATTATAACCCTTGTTTTTAATTAATTAAATTGAAATCATTGATATTAATATGAGGAATTTGAGAAAATAGAAAAAATCGAAATTCAATATTTTTTCTCGACATCCTTCATTAGTTCTTTTACCTAACTGCTTTAATAGGTGTTTGGTGTCTAATCCATAGTTGTAAAAGCTTTATGCCTAATTAGCTGATTAATACACAAAACTGTATCTTATTTATTTTGGTTAAATTCTTTGACAGAAATAACTCATTAATACTTAGAGGTAGGGGTGTACATGACCGGGTTGATTCGGGTTTTTCAAACATCAAACTAAATCATTTGTGTAAAAATTTTAAATTTATAAATCAAACCAAACTAATAAAATTCGGATTTTTTCGGGTTTTTCAACCTCGGGTTGGTTCGGGTTTTTCAAATACCAAACCAAACCATTGTGCCGAATTTTTAAATTTATAAATCAAACCAAATTAATAAACCTCGGATTATTTTTTTCGGTAAAGTTTGCATACAAACATATAATTAACTTGTGCTCCAAATATTTCTTTAGTCCAACCAAAATACAATTATCTAAGGTGTTTCTTAAGAAAATAACACAAAATATGATATGAGTACTGATGACACTAAAATATTCAATAAAAAATAATAATGAAATCATCATGTAAAATAAATATTGCAAAGTCATAATGAAAATGATCATAATTTAAAAGTACTAAATCATGCTAAAATAAATTTAATAAGTATTAGTTACATTACTAAA
>JAJOOO010018439.1:0-33415 GCA_029582685.1 Solanum piurae | reverse complement strand
CTTTACCCATGTGCAATTACTCCAAGTACTTATTTATAAAACATGCTTTATATAATTAGTGTAAATAATTTTTTTCTTAAAAAAAGTGTAAATATTTAAATATCACAATTTACATCTTTAAAACTATTAATAAGAATTTTAATTTAAATATTAACTTAAAATGAATATCAAGGAAAATCAATTAGTGGCGACCAAAAAAGTTGTTGCAAAAATACCCTTTTAATGGCAACTAGGTTGCCACAAAATATGTCTTTTGCAGCGACTACTAATAAGTCGCCACAAATACATTTTCTGCTACTGTTAATTAGAAAAAATAGTACATATTGTAGCGATCATAGCCATGTCGCCACAATATATATTGTTTACAGTGGCAACAACAAAGGTCGCCACTAAAACTTTCATCTTTTGTGGCATTTTTTATGAGTCACCACAAAAACCTTATATTTTGTTGCAACTCACTACGTCGCCACAAAAAGTCGTCACAGAAAATCACATTTCTTGTAGTGTATAACAAACCCAATTCTCAGCAGAAACTCATAGATGCATTCCAATTACACAATAAGGATACAATAGAAATTATGGTAATTAACAATAGTTATCGACTGAAACAACTGAATTAAAAGATAGTAAGAATTAGAAAGATATGAGAAACCAGATCCTTAGAAAGGGGACGAGAAAACATAGACTCTTCGTAACAGTTTTGCATAAACCGTTCTTTCTCATCCGTCATCCTTTTAACTAGTTGTTAATTGGGCCTAGGTCCCAAACCAACCTTTGTGAAGACATTCTAATTTTGCTGCTTCTTTTCGGCCCAATAACTAGTTGTGTGGCATCCGTATAGGTATTGACATTGGGTCAAGGCTGGTTCATAACATTGGTTGCATACGTGGAAATGATAACAACAACTCTATCAGATGAAACATATCTAATTTACAAAATGTTGCCAATATGTATTTACATTTTTAGTCTATTTGTTTTAACTTCTTTTAGAATAGATATAAATTGAATAACTACGATTTTATTTTGACATGCAAGATGAATCTATATTTATATCTATACGAACTTAAATGCATGAACTCACAAGCTTAATTAAATTACTATAATACCTCTAATTAAAAATACTCAATTTATTTTATTTATTTATATGATTGATTAATTCTATTATATTAAAATTAGATACCTTTCACATTAAAGGCATGTGACTTTTTCAATGAGTTGTGACTTTTTCGAAGGATTGTGACCTTTTTTAGGGCTTGTGATATTTTCAAAGAGTTGTAATTTTTTCAAAGGATTGTATCTTTTCTGATGAGTTCTAAAGTATAGGTTAGAATGAACCGGTGATTCAGCCAGTAACCCATCCACAATTCAAGGTGCGAATGTGTATTAGTGAAGGTCATAGGGACCATAAAGTAGAGTATAGTTTTATTATAAGCACATGAACCTTGTAGAAATTAGGATTAAGTCTTCCAATGATGAGGGAGGTGTATGCTAGAAGTGTAGTAACAATCCATCTATTAGCTACCTCAAGAGGAAGAACCTATGTCAATGACAAGGCTGTAAATGCTAGTTCTTTGGCAACATTTCATCTATGATTTAGACCATCTTATCAAGTTTCATAATACAGTAATAAATTAAATAGGATGGTGTAGCAACGGTAATGGAAGAATGCTAAAAAAGGTACCAACCTCCACACAAAAGAGGAACAATGGGGAGAATGTGGCATTGCGAGTTTTTTAGCAGTTTGTTCTTTACATTGCAGAGTATAAGAATTACATCTATTAGCACGTAGTGAGGCGTACATCAATCTTTAAGTGTTCTTAGCGGGTTGACAAAATTTGGTTGTGCAAGTTATCTGTTGATCAGTGAAAACAATTAAATTAGTGAGGAGAAAGTTTGATTTGCAAAGGTAGTGCAAAGGTAAAAGTTTGAATAATCGGGGGTGGGGGATACCTGATCTTAAATGCAATGTGTTAGGAGCTCTATGTTTTGAAGAATGTCAAAGTGCATAGAACAGGTTGTGCCAAACGTGATACAAAGTTTCTTATCTAAAATGAGTAGGAGAAGAAGTTCACAATCAAGAAGGTTTTCTTAATCAATTAGGAAAACTACACAAAGTAGGAAGACTACGCATGAGTTTTTTTCCAAGCGGAAGAAGAAGCTGAGTACAAATAGGAGTCCAAGTCGAGTTTGAGTTGCACAAGGCTTTAAGGCGGTGTCATGACCCAGGGTACCCTTATATGCAACACGGCGTACAAGACTCCGAAATGTCTCATACAAGCCTCATAACATTCTTGAACACATAGGGAAATAAAGCGGAATTTAAAACTTCTCTTTACAATCGAAATCACTTTTCATAAAAAGCAAGCGGAAGTCTTTCTATACTTAGTCTCAAACCATCTACAACACTTTGAATAAACTTTGGTACTAAGCCCATACAAAAGCTCTGAATTAACTTATAAGCATGATAACTCACAAACTTAATTGTTAAATCTATAATACCTCCAAATAGATATACTCAATTCGTTTTATTTATTTATATGATTAATTAATTCTATTATATTAATAGTAGATACCTTTTCACATTAAAGGCTTGTGACTTTTCCAATGAGTTGTGACTTTTTTTAGGGGTTGTGACATTTCCGATGAGTTCTGACTTTTTTGAAGAGTTGTGATTTTTTCAAAGGGTTGTGTCTTTTCCAAAGAGTTGTGTCTTTTCCAATAAGTTCTGACTTTTTCAAAGGGTTTTGATTTTTTCGATGATTAGTGACTTTTTCGATGAGCAGTGACTTTTCTAATAAGGTACCTATTCATACTTCTATTTTTTAGCTATAAATAGAGAGATTTCCTCTCACTGTTAATCTACAATTTTTTAAGTTTTGTACTGTTCTTCTTCTTAAAAAATCTCAAATGTTATTTGCAACATATGATTAAGTTCAAAATTCAACGAAATTTGAGGCACCATATAAGAAAGAGTTGGTGAATAAATTGTAGAAAATCATTCATCAATTCATACTCGTATTTTCCTCTTACTATTTTCATCACATACATACAATTCAATATTATTTGTATCATTTTAGAACATTAATACCCTTTTAATTAACCTATATTTTATTTATTAAAAAAGGACTTATTTACTACGAATAGTCACAACAATTTAAACCTTCACGTTTCTTCAGTCATAAATCACAACCATTCACTTCTTATAAATTCTTGGGGATCTTTTTTCTAGTGACAATTTGAGATCATTTAAATTTTTTATAAATGATTCTTCCGCAATTCATTGATATGGTTTGCCGAAGTTCTTAGCATGAAAATTTAGATATTGACTTTCTATAAAATAAGAAAAAAATATAGAGAAATGTGCAATTAACTGTGAACTTTGTTTCACACAAAAGAACTTCTATATATAGCGCGTGGCAATTTTCATTTATTTTTCTTGCTTTATTTCCTTAATTAATTTATTTTGTATTTTCATTCGAGAGAGAATTTAATAATTAGTGTTCACATAACGAGTGGAAAGTGACGAATACACACATTGTGGATTATTTTTTCTAATAAAATTAATAGATCAAGTTGTGGTAGAGACAATTATAATAAACAAATACAAAAAAGGCACATGATCTTCTTACCTTTTCCATTTTTTATTCTTTTACCCTCAAACGAAGGAGTTTCTTCCGAATAATTCTAAAATAGTGGACATCAACGTAGTCCATTGAATTATTAGTTTTGATATTAAGTCCACTATTTTAAAAAATAGATTTTCACTTTTATTTATAATATGATAATATAGCCATGATAATAATAAAAATAATAATAGATATGTAAGTAAAAATGAACGGAGAAAGTAAAGTGTTCGTGACAAGAGATTTCAATCAAATGGAACACTAGAGCGAATATAGCATGAACATATATTATCGTCTTCCTTCTTCATTTGCTAAGAATTGTGTTCCATATATTTTTTATTTTTATATATTTATATTGAGTATAAAAAAAAAATTAAGTATAAATTTCATGTTATTTTGTGTTTATTTTAATCTAAGAAAATGTTATATCACAAGATACACTCTTTGCTAGCTATATAAACTTCGATAAAAAATTAGTGATTGATCATAAAATGATCTTAAATCAAATCAAAGATTCTATAAACAATACTTTAAATTTTATTCATCTATCAGTGTTTTTTTATTGAAAAAGTTTAAAGTTTTATGTAACGGCAAAACTTTTATAATATACTAGATACTTTCATTAGACAACAACTATATGATATGTATGCAGCAGAAAAAAGTAGAAGACTACAATTTCCGCAAAGATAAGGTAGAAATTTAAAGAAATGAAGTATTTTTCACCATACGTGTTGTTGTTCATATAATAACATTAAATTATTCTACTAATATATATATCTAAAAATAATAATTGGCCAAGCTAATTTTCTTTAGAACTAATTTTTGATGTTATATTTTTAATCTCTATAACATTCTACTCATAAAAGTGTTGACATTCACTATAAAAGTACATTTTTCATAAAATTACCTATCTATGATACCCTTACTCAAATATTAATTGAGTAAAAATATTTTCTAAGAAATATATATTACATATAAAAATAAAATATTAAAATATTTATGGTAATCGTTACTAGTGACATGCATATACTGAATTTCAAGCATGAATATTTAACAGAAAAATTGTACTTAAATGGTGTCCCGTGTTTATGGTCATAACTTTAAAAAGAAGTGCTACTAGTGACCTTTTTTATATTGACACTTTTTTTTTCTATTATGTTGGTTAAATTGTTTACAAAATTGAGTAAAGTAAAACATAATACTGCTAAAGAAATGTCACTTTCTCCCCATATTTAAACTTTGAATGTCTTTTAAAATATTTCAATGATATCTATTCATTTTAATCTCAAAAGGCAAGTAACTCTATAACAATATGTATTATTAATTTAAAAGCACATTTTCTATGTTCTTTTAATCTTAATCATTTACTAAACAACATTAATTTTGTAATATTCATTTTACAACATCGTATACTATATGATATGATACACACGTACAACGCACGTGCCGTGAAACTAATAGGAAAAAAATATGAAAATAAAACTAAACAACTAATAGTTAGTTTTATCACTAATTCTATATGAAGAGACCTAAGAGAATTGCTTTTCTTATCTTCCTTGTTTTTCTCAAATTCGAGCAGATTTCAATACTCCCATGTTTAAAAAGTCCCAACCTACGACATGTGAATTCACCTGTAATATCGGACATTGTGCCCTCACAAATTAATGAGATTTCAACATTGTATATTCAATTAGAACAAAGACTATAAAAGAGCAAACAAACAGTGAGACTTCAAATACCCTTCAACCTTCCATAGCTGGACAAAGAGAAATGAAGATATCATTTAACCTATCTTACAATTGTACAAGATAATGAAAACTAAATAGTCAATACCCCTCCCGAGGATAGTAAATCGTCAATTGTCTATTTGTTATCATCTCATCCTCTTCCTTCAATAAATCATTTAATTGGGAGAACCATGCACGCTCTTAAGCCCTCAGAATATTAAGGTGCTTCAACCAGGTAACTCACATAATAAGGAACTATACCTATGTCACCATTTAACTTGAAATGTCCATGCTATCAATTTATGTCTTAGTTTGGCTTTAGTGACGCTCATAGTCAGTAACTTGGTGTCTAACACATCAGGAATTCAATTTTTTAAATATGTTAAAGAGGTAGTTGCAGAGAATAACCAGCAGAACGTCAAACCATGCACCTTCAGTTTTCGTTCATAGACATTAGTAGGCCAAATTGCTTGAGAATGGAAAATTTGTATACCTGGATCGCTGGATATATAATTTGTGTCAAGAACTTGATATTCATTTAGTGCATGCTTGGATTTTAATGTCTGGTCCGATACTTCTCTTGCTATTGCTAGTGCTTCTTGCAATGTGGCTATGCCTTCAAATATTGAAGGTTCAACATTGTGCAGTGCTAGATTGTTTATGCTGTATAGAACCTGAGTTGTTATGTTCATCGGCATAGTTATTGCATCTCCATCATTAAGCCTCATTTGTATGTGCCACTCAGCCATACCTCCAAGTTGTTGATCACAATGGAATTGGATGTGCCAGGTTTGTTTGTTTTCACAAGAAAGGGCTATCTGATCCGATTAACTTTGTAATCAGTAGCGCGCTTGCGCGCGTACTCTTCCTCTATGATCAAGAGTCAACCCAAATCTTCCACTCCTTGGGTGACGCCTTCTGCTCTATGAACACCCCACCACTAAATGATTCACTTTCAAGTTCTCGCCTCCGACCCACGAGAACACAGGGTCAAGCCAAGCCTTAACCTGCCTAAATGGAATCCATATCTCCTCGTTAGTTGAAAAGGGATGAGAACTGACTTTGCCTCTTCTATTACTATCACACTCAGAGCCTACACCCTGGACGTGACTAGCACTCGAGAACCATTGCTGGCCCAAGTGAACCCTTGGCCTAGATTAATTCTAGCATGAGACTTACTCATTATAACAACACTTTAAAAATTAACTATAACTCAAATGATAACTTAGAATGTTTTAGAAATAAACATTCAACTAGCCAAAGTGACAACTCAAGTCTCAACATAAATTGAATGAAAATGAAAAGACTCAGGTCTAGTGTCTATCTATCTATGAAGCGTCTAAATAATATGAGGGATGTTGGGACAAGACCCCCGATCATCCTAACAAAACTGAATAACAAAACATAATAAAGGGATCCTCCGGAAAGAAATGAGGCTCACCAATGACTCTGGAACTCGACTGGATCAATAAAGAGCTGGAGGCTGATCCTGGTTACCTGTATCTGCATCATGAAAGAGGCAGGCCAAATGGCGTCAGTACATGAAATGTACGAGAATGTGAGGGGAAACCTAAAACAAGACATAAGCTTGAATTGGAACTGAAAGAAACAATTCCATTGTCTCAACTCTACTCAACTCATTTCAATAAAAAGAAATAATAAAGATGCATTATAAAGAAAAGCTTTAAACAGTATATAACAACTCAATTTATTAGAAAATACAATATAAACTCTGTTAGTATATATAAAGATACAAAATAAGTCTGTGGGAGATTCTCTAACCGACAACCATCACTATGAGCTATGTGATGATACAACGTCTAGCCCACGCTGTCAGAACTGTCCTATACTTTGTCAGGGTATAGAACCTACTACTAACTGGATCCACTAGTCTATGCTAAAAAGCATTAAGTAATCATCTAAAAAGTATGACCATTTCTACCCATGTTGGTTACATGGTTTATGGAGACTTTGAGTTATCTGAACTCATCCCCATATCGGTGCTCAATACTATTTCCAAAATGTATCTAGCTCATAAGTTTAAAAACATAACTCTTTCTGTAGTTTGAGATTATTACTCAAAAATCTTTCTCTTTAAAGAGATGGTACTAAAACTGCTCATGAAAACTTTTTTGAAAATCGGTGTTTCCTCTCATCTTAAATGCGAAAACATTTCTTCTTGGGAATACTTAGTTCTGATATATAATTTTAAAGAAAATGAACTCAGCTCCATTCTTCCTCAAACTCAATGTTTAAGTCTTAAAACAAGTTTAAACGATTGTAAAAGACTTTTTGAAAAGAATCGAAGAACTCTCTAGATTTAACTCGGTTAAAATTTATAATAGGAAGGATGTCGTGATGATTAAATGAGTTTCAAATAGTAAATCATGAAAAATGGTTGAAAAATACTGTTTGGGGAGCAAGTCCATGACGCGGAGATGCATTATAATATTTGGTCGTGAAATAATTTTTGAAATAGTGGAGTCCGTGTTCTATCTGCGACATGGAGAGGGAAGTTTCACTCTTAAGGAACAAGTCGACGACGCGGACCTGGTACTTTATTTTCTGTCTGACTTTTTCTTTCTCATTTTCTAACCCCAATTCACCTAGAATCAAATGGTTTCTTCCCCCATCACTTAGATTCGAATACCTAAAATTAGTATATGATAATCTACTCAAAACTACCCTTGAAACACTAGCACTTATCTCAAGAATTCATCAAAACCTCAACAATCAAGATTATGAAAGAAACTTCAATTAAACTTATCAAGAACTCAAATATTTTAACTTCAAGAACGAAACTTCACTGAAAATAACATGATTGGCGCGTGGGTGAAAGAACTCAACGCTATGTGAACTCACATAGCGCTTAGGTATTAAGCCCTTGGCGAAACAACCTTTGATTCGCAAGCAAAATTGAAGAATGCCTTGACTTTTCTCCTTTTCTCCTCTTCTTCAACTCCTCTCAAAACCCTAGCGTATTTTAGGATTTGTAAAACTGAACCATATCAGTTTAGACCCCTAAATATTACCATATGTCGTTTTAAGCTGATTGGGTAAGGAAAAGAAAAAAATACCCTTCATATTTTCGGGTATCTTTCCTTAACTGGCCAGCCCGACTTCAAACCGGCATGTCTCCCTCATACGAGCTCGAAAATTAGCAAACCCGATGGCGTTGGAAAGAGTATTTCAAGACCTTTCATTTAATATTTTATTAGCCACCTAAATCATCCTATACTGAATGTTTTGTTCGTTTGAAGTTGACCCAAAACTTATAACTCAAGCATAACTTGCAAAATTTCAGATTTTGCTATTTCTAATTTAGCTCTTTTTATTTTTAGCTCTTTCAAATAGCGAGGTGTTACAATATCTCCCCTTTGGGAAAATTCGTCCTCGAATGAGATTACTCTAAGTAGACTAAGGGTGGTAACACCTAACACTTAGCTCAAACACTCAATTTGCAAAGTAACACAACATTTCAACTAAAATAATTGCCAAGAAAAGGATTAGTACCTTAATTTGGAATTTTCCGGACTCAAAGAGATGTGGGTATCTCTTCTTCATATCCTCCTCAGCTTCTCAAGTAGGTTCCTCAACAAACTGATTCCTCCATAAGACCTTGACTGATGCTACCTCCTTGGTTCTCAACTTGCGAACCTGATGATCTAGAATCTGAACGGGAATCTCCTCATAAGATACGCTATCCTTGATACAAATATTTTTAGTCGGTATAATAAGCGAAATATCGCCCATACACTTTTCAACATTGGAATGTGAAATACCAAATGGACTACTGCTAACTCTGACGGTAGCTCCAACTCATAAGCTACATTACCAATCCTCTTGGATATCTTGTAAGGACCAATATACCGAGGACTAAGCTTCCCCTTCTAGCCAAATCTCATGACACCCTTCATGGGTGAAACCTTCAAGTAAACCTAATCATCTACTTCAAACTCTAAGTCTCTTCTCCTAACATCTGTATAGGATTTCTGACGACTTTGTGTTGTTTTCAACCTCTCTTGAATAATCTTCACTTTCTCCATAGATTGATGAACCAAGTATGGTCCTATCAATCCAGCTTCACCAACCTCAAACCATCTAATAGGAGATCTATAACTTCTTCAATAAAGAGCCTCATAAGGATTCATCTGGATGTTATAATGATAACTATTGTTGTAAGCAAACTCTATGAGAGGTAAGTGATTATCCCAATTACCTTTTAAATTTATCACACACGCCCTTAACATATCCTCTAAAGTCTGAATCGTACACTTGCTTGACCACTGAGGATGAAAGGCAGTACTCAAATTCAGCTTGGAACCCAAATCTCTTTGGAAAGAGTTCTGAAATTGTGCGGTGAATTGCGCACCTCTATCTGAAATAATAGATATCGGAACTTCATGAAGTCTGACTACCTCTTGAATATATAACTTAGCATAATCTTCTGTTGAATGTGTATTCTTTACCGATAAGAAATGGGCTGATTTACTCATTCGATCTACAATCACCCAAATCGAATCATGCTTCCTGTGAGACCGTATTAAACCTATAATGAAATCCATATTGATAATATCCCACTTCCATTCCAGAAGATCTATGTTCTGAGCGATACCACCGGGCCTCTGGTGCTCTACCTTGACTTTTTGGTGATCGCACTTATCAATGAACTTTTCAATGCCCTCTTCATACTACTCCACCAATAGAGTTCTCTCAAGTCGCGATACATATTTGTGGAACCCGGATGGAAAGAATATCTGGAGCTATGAGCTTCCTCTATGATCCTCTCTTGGAGTTCATCCACCTTAAGTACACACAATCTAGCTTGATACCTCAACTCTCTATCTCCCCCTTGTTCAAAAGCCATCACTTTTTGCTTATGAACATTTGCCTTAAATTCAAGCAAAATGATTCAACCCCATTCATCACCACTACTCCTCATTCATTAGAATCCATTAGTCGAACTTCTAATCGTTCAAGTTTTTGCACATATTAGGCTAACTCCTTCTTGTCTTCCTAAACATATGAAGTACTACCCATAGACAACCCGCTCAAGGCATCAACAACAACATAATCCTTATCTTGGTATTACAGAATACTCATAACATAATCCTTGATTAACTCCAATCACCTTCTCTGTCTGAGATTAATCTATTTCTGACTAAACACATACTGAAGACTCTTGTGATCGGTGAACACATCTATATGAACACCATAGAGATAATGATGCCATATTTTCAAATTGAATACTACAGTAGCCAACTTTAGATCATGGGTTGGGTAATTCTTCTCGTGAATCTTAAGCTGTCTGGAGGCATAAGTTATAACTTTACCATTCTGCATTAACACACAACCCATACCAACTCTTGATGCGTCACAATATACCATGAAACCTTACGTACCCTCTGGTAAGGTCAATACTGGGCAGTAGTCAACCACTTTTTCAATTCCTGAAAGCTTTTTTCACAAGCTTCAAACCATTGAAACTTAACTATTTTCTAAGTCAACTTAGTTAACGAGGATGAAATAGATGAGAACCCCTCGACGAACCTTCTATAATAACCAAACAATCCCAATAAGCTCCTAATATCAGTTGGAGACGTGGGTCTAGGCCAGTTCTGCACTGCCTCTGTCTTTTGAGTGTCAACTCGAATCCCATCACCGGAAACAATATGGCCTAAGAATGCCACTGACTGAAGCCAAAAGTCACACTTAGAGAATTTAGCATACAACTCTCTATCCTTAAGAGTTTGAAGAACTATTCTGAGATGATTAACATGATCTTCCTCATTCCTCGAATAGATTAGAATATCATCAATGAATATGATAACAAATATATCTAGATAAGGCTTGAATACTCTGTTCATAAGATCCATGAATGTTGCAGTAACATTATTTAGGCCGAAAGACATAACCAGAAACTCATAATGACCATAGCGGGTCCTGAAAGCTGTCTTAAGGATGTCACTTTCTCTTACTCTCAACTGATGATAGCCTGATTTGAGGTATATTTTAGAAAAACAAGTGGCACCTTGAAGTTGATCAAAGAGATCATCAATTCTCGGAAGAGGATACTTATTCTTGATAGTAACCTTGTTCAACTGACGGTAATCTATGCACATTCTAACAGAACCATATTTCTTCCTCATAAATAAGACAGGAGTCCCCGAAGGTGGGACACTTGGTCGAATAAATCCTTTCTCAAGAAGATCTTTCAACTGCTCTTTTAACTCTTTTAACACTGCTGGAGCCATTCTATATGGCGGAATAGATATATGATGAGTATTAGGAAGAATATCTGTACTGAAGTCTATTTCTCTCTCAGGAGGGACTACAGGAAGATCATTTGGAAAGACTTCTGGAAACTCACTAACAACTGAAACTGACTGAATAGGTGGTGTCTCAACACTAGAGTCATTAACTCGGACTAAGTGATAGATGCACCCCTTGGAAACTAACTTTCTATCCTTAAGGTACGAAATAAAATGACCCTTAGACACTGCCGAACTACTCCTCCACTCTATGACTGACTCATTAGGAAACTGGAACTTAACAACTCAAGTTCTACAATCGACAGGGGCATAACAGGCATGAAGAAAGTCCATACCTAGAATAACATCAAAATCTACCATGTCTAACTCGACTAAGTCAGCCATGGTGTCCTTGGGATTTACATAAATGATATAATCACGATAAAATCTCTCAGCTAGAATAGACTCACTAACAGGTGTAGAAACACTGAAGGGCTCAAGACGTTGCTTAGAAAGAATATAACAATTCATGGCAAAATAAGGAGTCACAAAAGATAGACTCGCTCCTAGATCTAGCAAAGCATAAACATCAATAGTAAAGACTTTGATCATACCAGTGACAACATCTGGAGAATTCAATAGCATATAGACGGTGTGTCCCTCTGCCTTACCCTGAAGTAGCTCCTCTAGGTGCGGCTCTGTCTGGTGGAGCAACTGAAGAAGATTGGGCTCTATTGCCCCTATTTCCACCGCCCTGCCTGTTCTTAGGGCACTCTTTCATGATGGGACCATCTTGACCGCACTTGAAGGAACCAGTCGAGCCATCACGACACACCCTGATTTCACGTATCAACACACTACTTAAAGTTCAAATGCCAATGATCGTGAGTAGTAATATAACCCAACTAGTGAGTTGGGGTCGAATCCCAAGGGAGCGGTTCGTAATTGAGAATCAATAGAAAAGAAAAAATGTGTTCAAGTCAATCATAGGTATAAACATTTATGAGTAAAGACATGATAAATTGAAGGGTGACACAAGTGTCAATTATCAAAGAGGGGTTTTGTAATTAATTATCAACTAAAATGACAACTAACAACAAAAATATGAATATGGAGATGGGATTCTTGGGATGTGATAGGATTATGGGCCAAGGTAAACAATCGGATAATTGCTATTAATAGAAAATCTCTGTAAATTGGTGACTAAGATAGAATATAGTGGGGGTAAACTTTCTCTCAAAATATTTACCCCGAATCAAATTGATTTCTCTCGAACACCAATAAGCGGCAATGAAGCACAACCTTCGCCTTAGTCCATTCACTCTCTCGAGCTGAATGTGTGGGAGAGGGTTTAGGATTCACTCTCTTGAGCTAAACCCACAACAACCCAATAACCATAGACTATCGATTCAGTAGTTTTGGTTTTAAAACCTCTCTCTCGAGCAAGCCAAAACATGAAGTTAAAATTGTATTTGCAACTACAACCCCATTAAATTCAAACAAAACTACTGAACGAAATCACTTTTAAACAGCGAATAAACAATCAATTAGCAATACCCAACAGTTAATTCAACCCATAATCACACCCCAAGAATTGGGGTTTTAGGTAGACATAGTAAAAAGATAGAAATCGATACCGAAAAGTATTTCCATCAATTGGGTACGATTGATATGGTCTTTTCAAATGTCTAAGATGAAGAATCTTCAATACCCACTTCCAATTTCTTCAAAATGGGAATCGTCAAAATTTCCAAAGCTAAGGAAAGTTGTCTAAAAAAAACAAGTTCTAAAACTGAATAACTCTAAAAATGGGTTTCTCAATGTAAAAATTGATACTAGACTAACTATTCAAACAAGTATTTATAGTTGACAAAAAAATGTGTTGCGAAGGATCGCTCGGCGCAGTTAGTCGGGATCACCGATCCACCTTTTGTTCATTTATATCGCCGTTCTGCTTTTGCCTTCAGCATCCTTGAGATCTTGCACCTTTGGGCGATAAAGCACTGCATCGTAGAACTGTTCGGTAACACACCGACTGCTCTTTTATCTCGCCGACTAGATCTTCTACTTCAAGGCTTGGCACACTGGAACATTATGCGAGACCAAGGCCATTCGGCGACTCGCCTAATGGGTTAGGCGATCCTCAGGCCTTCATTTCTTCATTCTTTTAGCCGCCTTGTTCCTTCTTGCTTAATAGTGTCTATTCTTTGTCCCGAAGTCCAAATACCTGAAAGTCAAGGATTTACATCAGTTATTGAGACAAAATGTGCATTCAAGGACACTAAATTTATCAAAATAAAGACCTAAAAGATTCCAAATTGTGGACTCATCAACAACCCCAACTTAAACTTTTGCTTGTCCTCAAGTAAAACTCAAGTTCAGGAGTTCAAAAAGTATGTCTCAAACAGTGCTACACAAGACTCAATCATGAATGCACAGAAAAAGACTCAACTTACTCATGCAATGATCAATTGTACACTCAAAGATTCAAGTTGTGACTCACCATTACCAAAGAATCTCAAGCTCACTATACTTGCTTCAAATGCAAGTTCAAGGTCAACAAAGGTAATCAAATGCCCTCACACAAAGAATGATTCCATATTCTTACACAATGATTCAACAATTTAAAGTTCCGGAATCAAATGCAACGCTCACACTCACAAAGATGAACACAATGTATGAATTTCACCTATAGGTTTGCCCTTATTTTCCAATCGACTTTTGTTTCAACTCACTCAAGATCAAAAAGGTCTTTTTAAGGCTTGTAATGGGGCTGAGTGCAAAGGTATGACCATTTAGGCTTATAGGCTGAAATCCTCATGAAATGTGATGTGAACAACACCTTCTTTCCTTTTCTTCATCATTTTCATTCAAGCTCAAAAGTCACCTCTTATTCATATTCCATGGATCATTGGGAACCCCATTTTCTTTGTATTTTTACAACTTTATTCAACAACTTTTTCTTTCTTTTTCTTTTTCAATATTTTTTTTATATATATGGAGGGGTTCCATTTTTCTCAAAACATGGGCAAAAGGAACTTATTTGCATTTTCTTGATTTACCTTCTCTTTTCACCACACCCTCCAACTTAGGATTTTGGCCTAAGTTGGCTATTCAAACAAACCACAAATCATGAGGATTATGGGTAATGGATCAATAAAAGGTCACAATGTTATCAAGTTTCTTCCAAGAAAAGGTTAAGGCTCAAAGGGATGCTCAAAAGAGGTTCACACACTCACGAGGTAGGCCACAAAGAGTTATAATGTCAAATTGGTTCAAACTCTTTAAAGTTTCCGGAGATCATCTCAAGAAATTGCATCACTTAGTCAACCAGACCAATGGGGAAAATTCTAGGTGTCATCGTACATGGTTCACGGTAAGCTCATCACACAAGGCATTGACACCAATGTCAAACAAGACTCCACACTTTCGCTAGTGTGCAATGTTCATCACAAGAGACTCAATTTGATACTTGGCTAGTCACAACGAGAGTTCACATATTGACTATGCAACTTCATTTGGCCTAATCATAGCCGCACATTCATGTTTGTTCGATTATAAGCACTATTCAAGTCATGGTATTGATGAAAACTGATACTTAAATTTGCAAAAGAACAACCACATTCATCACAAACAAGAGGTGGCAAATTTTTTTGGAAGGGTAAAATCATTTACAATTAAAACAAGGAGCCACAAGCTTAATCATCCACACATGCAGTGTAAACACACAATTTTTTAGCTCAAAACCCAAATATATAAACAAAAAAAAAATCACAAATGTCGCACAAAAAGTGAGCCTCACCCCACCACAAATAAAAGTACTTGTCCTCAAATGCAAGCAAAATATAATACCCATAAGTAAAAATAAAAGTAAGACAGAGAGGGAGGTAAAGAGGGGATCCTATCTATGCAGTCACTCCATCTGTGTAGGCATCAGTACCCGGTGCATCAGTCTGGACTTGGGCATCAGTGCCCAGAGTCACTTCAGAAGGAACAGTAGTTGCACTATGACCGGCCAAGGATGTATCCACCAAAGAAGCCTGCACAACTGCATCTACCATGGCCTCCTCAGTTTCATTGAGGCCCTCATATGAAGCTTCTTCAGCCACCTCAAGCATCTCTTCATCCGTCTCTGCCTCAGATTCGGAATCAGCAGTCTCCTCTACTCTAATCTCATCTCCGGTGGTAGCCGGAGGCATAATTGGTACATCTGGGATCTCCACCATCCCAAAATTCATGGACATATCCGTGGACTTCAGATGATCCACATCACTCATCAACGCAGCAATAATGGCCTTTAAAGCTGTCACCTCCTTGGTGGCCCCTTGGTCACGCTCACACACCGCTATCCTAGCTGCAAGGGCATCAATGGTAGCGCTTAATAGTGTCACAACATTAGCTAGGGCAGTTTGAATAATGCCTGGAATGGTGGTTTCGAGTCTGGCAGCCCGACGATTAGCATAATGGGCCAGCTGTCCTATCCAGAGTAATGAAGCCTGGGTGATCAAAGTCCAGGAGACAATAGGTCTAGGAGGTAGTGCAGCAGAAGAAGAGCTGGGAACATCTGAAGGAGTGGCAGCAGAGGTACCTGAAGGCCCATGGGCTGGAGTAGGCAAAGATGCCTCTGCAGGTATGGAGTATGTGTCCACAACAAGAGAAGGGTCCACTGGGGCTGCTTTCTGCAGATATTCAGCTTTGATCCTTCGGATATCAGTGGAGGATGTGCGAATCACTTCCACATCCTTCTTTGCATCTCTAGGTACCCAATCTCGTCTGCACAGCTCGCTGATCAATACCGGGAAGGGAAGTGAGGTCTGACGCTTCTTTGCACTCATGGGAATCTCTGAAGCAATGATCATTCCCAAATTTAGTTGAGTTTTATCAATAATGCAACCTAGATAGGCTGCTTTAGCATGTCAGAGAATAAACTCATTTGGGATGGCATGACTGTACTGCTGATGAAACATAACAAATACCAAGTTGCCACGTTGAGGTCCTTCTTTTCAATAGCAGCACCAATCTCAAGCCACTTGGGAGTGTCATCTGATGAGATCAGCGGGGCTAACCACTTCTTCAGTTTGTCTAGCATTTTAGTCCTAATCATGTGCTGACAGTCATCATCAATGTCATCAGGATGATCTAGGATAGCATCAATAAGGGCATGGTTACACTTGACCTTATTTCCCCGAATGACTACATAATCAACCGGTTTGAATGTTGCTGCTTGCTTCTTCCTCTGTGGTATCAAGGTCCCATAAGAAGCATAGAACTCCCGGACCCAATTTGGAATATATGGGACATAGGGCTTGGTGAAGATCTGGAAATCATGATACTTGAGGCAACTCATAATCTCTTGATACCTATCAATCACTCCATCCGTGGACATACGCTTTTCCTCAATAATCACCCTCTGCCCTTCAGTCTTCAATCTATTCATGGACTTGGGGGGAAGACCCCAAACTGGTGGTGCTAGGACCACTGCTTGCTACGGAGATAAAGGAGGAGAGGTAGCCTGAGGAGTCCGGATCCTAGACGGATCATTCAACTTTTTAGATCGTAGCTCTGCCCTTTGCACTGCTACAAGCGCATCATCATCACACTCTATAGTTTGAGGCTCCTGATTCTTACCCTCACTCTCAGGGGTGGTGAGGTAAGTGTCATAGATGTCGTCACTGTCGGAGCTTGCCTCCGGTGACGCAAGTGCTTTGCCTTTCCCACCAATTGTGGAAAGTTTCGTAGCTTTGCCCTTAGATGCAGTTGTATCCTCATTCAGTGTAACCACTTTTGCTTTCCCTCGGGGTGGCATGTTTCTTCCTGCAAATTTAGGTCTGGCCATGTCTTTGGCCTTTTAATAAACCATCCAATTCTCGTCCATTCGGCGATGTTGGTTGTGATCGCCGAACCACTCGGCGACACGCCGAATGATCAATTACCTCACTGAGTTTTATAGGACCTCCAGTTATATTGAGGGTCCAAACGGCTGACTAGATCGAGATCGCTGACCTGGTCGATGATTCGCCAATAATTTCCTAGGCTCGCCAAGTTTTACAGACTCCTATTTGAATTTGTCTTGAGTCTAACGGCGGTCTAGGTCGGGGTCGCCGACCTCTTCGGCGATTCACCAATTGGATCATTAGCTCGCCAACCTGCACTTTTCAACACTTTCCACACTTTGTCCTGCACAATCAACACACCATTATTCTAAACTTAAACATAAAGCGATAAAACCTTGGGTTGCCTCCCAAGAAGCGCCTTATTTAACGTCGTGGCACTACTTCCCCATTTAATTTTCATTTGTGGAGTAGAGACAAGACAACACGTGACCCATTTGGGTCTCCAGTAGCTGAAAAGATATGAATTGGGAAGTAGTTATCTCATTCAGCAGTTAGACATTCTCCCTTATCTCATTCAACATCTTGTCGTGACTTTCGACTTTGTGGAGAATGAGTGAGAGTAACTCCTCTATTTGTCGACCCTCGTTTGTGTTAGGCTTTATACGCTCATGAGGGGAAATGTACCGGTCCTTCCTTTTATTCGGTGCATCCAATTCCATGATCTTCTTGGCCACTAGATCCAGCTGAGTCAACAGTGTGGCCAAAATATGGTCTTTCTGAATCTCCTTGTTGGTCATTGCCATGTGATCAAGGATCTGGGCTGCTATTGCGTAGGGTAGTCGTGTGATACCTCCTGGAAATATTTGGTCAACTATTCTTTTATTTTCCGAGCCAAGACTTTTGTAGAAGCAGTCCAATAGCACACTTTCTGATATTCCATGAGCTGGGCATTGCAGGAAGAGTGTCTTAAATCTCATCCACAACTCATGGATAGACTCCCCCTCCAATTGTCTAAAACTTAGGATGTTATCTCTAAGAGACATCATCCTCAAAAGAGAGAGGTCTATTTGGTCACTATTGCTACCAGACATGTTCCAATTTTCTAGTGAAAACAACGACACAAAGACTAAAACTAAAAATTAAGTAAGTAGAACTATAACTAACATGAACAAAATCCAACTTAACTAAAAAATTTCAACTAACACCACTAGCCGGCAGCGACGCCATTTTGATTTCACTTATCAGGCTACTACTTCCAGTTCAAGTGTCAACAATTGTGAGTAGTAATATAACCCAACTAGTGAGTTGGGGTAGAGTCCCAAGGGAGCGATTCGTAATTGAGAATTAATAGACAATAAAAAATGTGTTCAAGTCAATCATAGCTATAAACATTTATGAGTAAAAACATGATAAATTGAAGGGTGACACGAGTGTCAATTATCAAAGGGGCATTTTGTAATTCATTATCAACTAAAACGACAACTAAAAATAAAAATATGAATATGGAGATGGGATTCTTGGGATGTGATAGGATTATGGGCCAAGGTAAACAACCGGGTAATTGCTATTGATAGAAAATCATTGTAAATTTGTGAATAAGCTAGACTATAGTGGGGGTAAGCTTTCTCTCGATTAATTTACCCTGAATCAAATCGGTTTCTCTCGAACACCAATAAACGACAATGAATCACAACCTTCGCCTTAGTCCATGTACTCTCTCGAGCTGAATGTGTGGGAGAGGGTTTAGGATTCACTCTCTCGAGTTGAACCCACGACAACCCAATAACCACAGACTATCGATTCAGTAGTTTTGGTTTTAAAACCTCTCTCTCGAGCAAGCCAAAACATGAAGTTAAAATTGTATTTGCAACTACAACCCCATTCAATTCAAACAGCGAATAAATAATCAATTAGCAATACCCAATAGTTAATTCAACCCATAATCACATAATCATAGTCCAAGAATTGGGGTCTTAGCTAGACATAGTAAAAAGATAGAAATCGATACCGAAAAGTGTTTCCATCAATTGGGTACGATTGATATGGTCTTTTCAAATGTCTAAGATGAAGAATCTTCAATACCCACTTCCAATTTCTTCAAAATAGGAATCTTCAAAATCTCCAAAGCTAAGGAAAGTTGTCTCCTAGAAAACAAGTTCGAAAACTGAATAACTCTAAAAAGTGGGTTTCTCAATGTAAAAACGGATACTAGACTAAAAATTCAAACAAGTATTTATAATTGACAAACAAATGTGCTGCGAAGGATCACTCGGCGCAGTTAGTCGGGATCGCTGATCCACTCGGTGATCCACCCTTTGGTCATTTGTATCGCTGTTCTGCTTTTGCCTTCAGCATCCTTGAGGTCTTTCACCTTCAACATCCTTGAGGTCTTTCACCTTTGGGCAATAAAGCACCGCATCGCAGAACTGTTCAGCGACACATCGACTGCTCTTTTATCTCGCCGACTATATCTTCTCCTTCAGGGCTTGGTACACTGGAACATTAGGCGAGACAAAGGTCATTCGGCGACTCACCTAATGGGTTAGGCGATTCTCAGGCCTTCATTTCTTCGTTCTTTTAGCCCCCTTGTTCCTTCTTGCTTAATAGTGTCTATGCTTTGTCCCGAAGTCCAAATACCTGAATGAGACAAAATATGCATTCAATAACACTAAATTTATCAAAGTAAAGAACTAAAAAAGTCCAAATTGTGGACTCATAACACCCTTGAGTGGGTCCTACCACACTTACCACATGTGTAGGCCCCATTTCCTCCTTGTGCCACACTACCTTGAGACTATGCAGGTCTAGCTCTAAAATTCTGTGAATTTTTATTATTGAACTCACATTTGTTCCTTGGTGCAGGTGCACTAATAGATAATGGAGCAGGTCCCTTTTGCTTTTGTTGGGAAGATGACTGGTTTACTTTAATCTTCTGCTGTCCGGACTCATTTCCTGTCTTAGCCTTCTTGTTTAGGAATTGTTCTCTATCTCTCAGCTTATCTTCCTCAACCTATTGCACATGGATCATCAATCTTGTTATGTCCATATCCCCTATTAGTATAGATGTCTTGCCCTCCTTACTTGACAGATGAGACAACCCAACAACAAACAAACTCATCATGCTCTTCATATCATCAACCATCTCCGGGGCATAACGGGAAAGTTGGGTGAACTTAAGGCTATACTCATGCACACTCATAGATTCCTGCTTAAGGGTAAGGAATTCTCTTACCTTTGCCTCTCTTAGATCACGGGGGAACAAATGCCCCATGAAGGCACCTTAAAAAACAGCCCAACTCACAACTGGTGCACCCTCAACTCTATTCATCCTCCATTGGTCAAACCAGATTTTAGAGACACCCTTCAATTCATATGAAGCTAGTTCCACTCCCTCAGCATCAACCACATGCATAACCTCAAACACTTTATGCAACTCTTCCACAAATTTTTCCAGATCCCCAATGACACATGAACCGCTGAACTGTGGAGGACTCATCCTTAAGAACTCACGGATCCTTGATGTATGAGCCATATCCTCTCAATTCCCTTGTTTCCCATCTTGGTTGGTCACAACTTGGATCAACATCCAGATAGCTACACAAAAATCAACATTAGTGACCTCTTCTTGGGATTGCACTTCTGGTGCATCAGGTGCCCTTTCATCCTCATCATTCCTTTTAGCAGGACGACCTCAGACAGATCTTTGTGGAAGCATGATCTGAAAGATATGTGCAAGCACTAATTAGAAGGAAACTTTATAGAGAAGAACTCTACTGCACAAAAAAAGAATATGAAAAAAGTGAGATAGTTCCAAAGTGTCGCAACCTCCTAATTATAGATGTGGTGCGCTTCACACCGATAACTAGAACTCTACAGACATGACTTCATACACATCCTAGGACTCTTGAACTCTGAGTTTTGATACCAAGTTTGTCATACCCCGAACCTACACCCTGGATGCGACTGGCAGTCGAGAACTATTGTTGGCCCCAAGCGAACCCTTGGCCTGGCTTATTTCTTAGCGGAAGACTTAATCATTATAAAAACACTTTAAAAAGTAACTATAACTCAAATGATAACTAGGATGTTTTAGAAATAACCATTCAACTAGCAAAAGTGGCAACTCGAGTCTCAACATAAACGAAATGGAAATGAAAAGACTAAGGAACTAGAGTTTGTCTATCAATGAGGCCTCTAAATACTATAAGGGATGTCGGGAAAAGACCCCAGATCATCCTAACAAAACTGAACAACAAAACATAATAAAGGGATCCTCCGAAAAGCAAAGAGACTCACCAATGACTCTGGAACTCGACTCAATCAATGAAAGAGGTTGATCCTGGTTACCTGTATTTGCTTCATGAAAGATGCAGGCCAAATTGTGTTAGTACATGGAATGTACGAGCATGTGAGGGGAAATCTAAGATAAGACATAGGCTTGAACCGGAACTGAAAGAAACACTTACCTCGTCTCAACTCTACTCAACTTATTTCAATATAAAGCAGTAATAAAGATGCAGTATAAAGAAAAGATTTAAACAGTAGATAACAACTCAATGTATTAGAAAATACAATATAAACTATGTTTTTATATATAAAGATACAAAATAAGTCTGTGGGAGATTCTCTAACCGACAATTATCACTATGAGTTATGTGATGATAGCTAGATGCTGCCAGAACTGTCCTATACTTTGCCGGGGTATAGAACCTACCACTAAGTGGATCCACTAGTCTATGCTAAAAAGCATTAAGGAATCATCTAAAAATTATGACCCTTTCTACCCCTGTTGGCTACATGGTTTAGGGAGACTTTGAGTTATCTGAACTCGTCTCCATATCGGTGCTCAATACTACTTCCGAAATGTAACTAACTCATATGTTTAAAAACATAACTCAATCTGTGGTTTGACATTATTACTCAAAAATCTCTCTTAAAAGAGATGGTACAAAAACTGCTCATGAAAACTCTTTTCGAAATCGGTATTTCCTCTCATCTTAAATGTGAAAACATTTACACTTGGGGATATATCATTTTAAAGAAAATGAACTCAGCTCTATTCTTCCTCAAACTCAATGCTTAAGTCTTAAAACAAGTTTAAAATGATTGTAAAAGACAGTTTGAAAAGACTTGAAGAACTCTCTAGACTTAACTCTTAACTCTACCTTGAAATAGAATTATGAATTCAAGGTTAAGATTTATGATAGGAAGGATGTTGTGATGATTAAATGAGTTTCAGATAATAAATCATGAAAAACGGTTGAAAAACACTGTCTGGGAGCAAGTCCGCGATGCGAAGATGTATTATGTTATTTGGTCACAAAATAATTTTTGAAACAGTGGAGTCTGCGTTATCTCCGCAATGAGGAACACTAATTCGCCTAGAATCAAATTGTTTCTTCCCCAATCGCTTAGATTACATTACCCAACATTAGTATATAATAATCTACTCAAAACTAACCTTGAAATAGTAACACTTATCTCAAGAGTTCATCAAATTCTCAACAATCAAGATTATGAAAGAAACTTCAATAAAACTCATCAAGAACTCAAATCCTTTAACTTCAAGAATGAAACTTCGCTGAAAATAATATGATTGGCGCGTGGGTTAATGAACCCAATGCTATGTGAACTCACATACCTCTTAGGGATTAAATCCTTGGTGAAACAACCTTCGATTTGCAAGCAAAATTGAAGAATGCCTTGACTTTTCTCCTTTTCTACTCTTCCTGAACTCCTCTCAAAACCTTAGCGTACTTTAGGATTTTTAAAACAGAACCAAATCAGTTTAGACCCCTAAATATTACAAAATTTTATTTTAAGCTGATTGGGTAAGGAAAAGACTAAAATACCCTTCATATATTCGGATAACTTTCCTTAAGTGGACAGACCGACTTCAAACGGGCATATCTCGCTCATATGATCTTGAAAATTAGCAAACCCAGTGGCGTTGGAAAGAGGATTCCAAGACCTTTCATTTCATATCTTATGGGCCACCTAACTTATCTTGTATTGAAAGTGATGGCCGTTTGAAGTTGACCCAAAACTTATAGCTCAAGCATAACTTGCAAAATTTCAGATTTTGCTATTTCTAATTTAGTTCTTTCTATTTTTAGCTCTTTCAAATAGTGAGGTGTTACAATTACATTTACATTACATTACGGAGAAGTCCATTCTCATTATGATCATTCCACATCCTAGCGTAGTGCCAGCTTGCTTAGAACCAAAGGTAGTTTACTTTTTCATTTAGAATAAATAAGGTGAAGCAGTTTTTCCTTGATTGCACGAGCTAGCCAGTAAACCCCTCTCCCTACTCACTGCAACATCTATTGAAAAAGCTTCTGGATGTACGACATTGTGAAAATCTAAATCTAAATTTGGAACTTCTCATGCCATTTTGTAATAACTTAACTAAATTGAAAATGTATTAAGTTAGAATGCTCATAACAAATATAATGAAGCGGGTGAGTTTTCGTGAAGGGTATTTTTTCTAGACAGTGGGTGATTTCTTTTATTGATCTTTTTATGAAGAATTGTCATAATGTGTGACCCTCAATGAAATGGACTTGTCATGACCCGATTTCCTGTGTCATGATGACACCAACTATAACCCATGTGTGGGTAAGTCAATCCGTACAGAAAATGACAATTAGTGAGAATAAGGGTAGAACTAAACAAAAATAATACTAGCAATATAGCTATGACAGAAACAGAAGCAACCCAAAATCTTGATACAATAGAATCCCACCAAAAACGTGGAAGTCACGGGTACAAAGCTCTCTAATATGAACAAATACAAGTCCCTAAAATGGACCAAAATAAGTCATCTCAAAAGAAAAAGACTAGATAAATGTATATAGAGAAGGAGACAAACTTATTTAGGACGCCAAGTGCTCACCCTCATCTCCGATCCCTAAAATCTGCAAAGGATGACATGAAAAATCACTGCTAGTAGCTCGTACTAGAACCTGCGTCACAAAAAAGATGTAGAGTATAGAATGAGTACCAAAACAAAGGTACTTAGTAGGCATCAAAGGTCTACTGAGTAAGAAGGGTAAACACAATATGAAAAGATAGAATCTAGACACAAACAGAGGTCCAAGAAGAAATGAAAAAAAGAACACAAGCATACAAAAATTAATATAAGTAAAGCTAAACTAAAACTAACTATACCCCATAAGCCTAGAAGGTACAGTCGTGCGCAAGTTTAAGTAAAACCCGTATGGACCCCCCATAAGCCGGATTAGTACACAAAATAGCTAAGTTTGATAAGAAAAAAGTGCCACGAACAGAAAATCGGTCTACTAGCACAAGTAACTCCTAGCCAAGCTAGCAAGATTGACAATCCATTAAAGCCACCCAGCCAACCTATCCCCTCCCAACCCAACTAGAAAGAGTGACCTAGGGGCATGTGGAGTCTAAAGAGGGTATCAGGTATCAAGGCTGCCCAACCAGCCAGTCCACTCCGAGAAGATTTAGACGCCCAACTAGCAAGAGTGACCCAGGGGCGTGCCTACTCTAAAAAGGATGTCAAGAAAGCTCAAAGCCATGATGGATAGACATCCACTCACAAAGAATCACAAAAGGCTCCAAGCCAAAACTACTCCAATCTCGAGAAAGCGCAAAACCTCTGGTAATTCATCGAGCTAAAGAAATAGGGAGAGTAGATAGAAAGTCTAACAAGATGCGCAAACGCTTAGACTAAGGCTCATACTGTCAGACCCAAGTCGTCTGTTCCAATCTAGAAGGTCCTAGTCCGTATAAAATGACGTTGGAGATATAATAAAGCTACAAGGTTCGCGAGTCTAAGGAAACACTAGTCTATCCAAGACTAAGTCCGAACCTGCTTCACAAAATGAGCTAAAATGCAAGTAGTTCACAACAACATGCGTTCAAAAATTGAACACAATCCGAGGCCCAAAAATAGCAAACACATCACATGCAAAGATTTCATAAATTAAGTACCAAAAAGAGGAGGGGCAACATATTTGAGCTCAATTAACCTCAAAAGGAGGTTTACCAACACAATCTTCTCACTCTACTATTTAGCCAAAACCTCTACAATCACATTGGACTTCAAATCGCCGCAATTGAAGTTTAAACGAGGGAGAAATCACCTTTTGAAAATAAGAACGGAAGCAACAAATTCTCTTGAGGTACCATTTAAGGAGGCTTGATGTTTCTTCTGGGCTTAAGATCTTTCTTATTTTGAGTTTTACATTGAATCATTGCATGAGTTTGCGTTTGAGTGTGTGAATTGTCTGGTTTGTGTATAGTTGTAGCTTGGTATTAATATTATCTGCATGCCCTCTATTATTTTCTTGTTATACCTTAGTTTTCCTTGTCTTGCTAGCATCATCGTGCTATTTATTTATATTTGATCTTTCTGAGCTCTGTCAACCTATGAAGCCTACTGGGTACTCCGTGTTTTGTACTCATACTGCACTTCTGCATCTTTTTTTTCTCATATAACTCACAGTTCTATCCACCCTAAATGAGCATTTTGATCTCCGTGGCTGTCACAGACTTGGATTGTGGTGAGATCTTGATGTTCAGAGACTTGCTACTATCCTTATTTTGTACTGACTCTCATGTTGTATTTTGGATTAGTCAGTTCTCTCTCTCTCTCTCTATATATATATATATGACTTTCTATTTGTAGTACCCCGTGTATAGGTGACACCAAGTCCCGGGGATCGGTATCTTGTGTTAGTTTGTCTCTTGGTCACTTTTGGGCCTATTTTGTACATGTTATATCGTACTACAGATATATATGATATGATCATTCTTTCGATATACATTATCTTTGTCTTCTGTTGTTATTACTTATGTTCTATATAATTTGTGTCTTCTACTATCATATGATTTGGGTTTTAGGTTTGTCCACTTGGTGGGTTGTAGTGGACGTCATCACGACTCGACTTAGGGTTGAGACAGAGTGGTATTAGAGCTTTAGGTTCACTAGTCTCACTAGTACAGGAGAAAGTGTCTAGTACAGTCTAGGGGATCGGTACTATGATGTCCATATCTAATCTTCGAGAGGTTATATGGAATTTATTAGGATAATTCACTGTTTCTTTTTTCTTTTCGTGCGTTAATGGTTGTATGAATATATAAACTTCATTAGTTTAACTCTTTCTAAGATGGCTAGGACGAGATCGACTGCGGGCCGGTGTGGACCTCATGCACTTTTTAATGGAGCCCTAACTATGGGATGAGTTAGAGGTCGACCAGAGGTTAAGACCGAACACCAGCTCTAGGGTCTGAGAAAGAGGTTGAGCATGTTCAACATCATCCAGAGGGTGTGGGCTAGCCCAGACTCCAAAAGGATTTATGGACACGCCAGTACTTTACGATAATTTGGCCATGATCCTCCCCTTCATGGAGGGTATGTCTCCGGCAGGTACTATGCCTAGACTTTTAGGCTTACCGCAGGTTAGAGATAAGACTCATACTTCAGCCCATGCAGGGGCTTAGGGTGCTTGATCCCCACAGGCACATCATGCTACTGTAGATCCTTGCACAGTAATTTAGCCGGTTCCAACTGTTGCTCTACCTTGGGCTCCTAGGCCAACTATGACCCATAAGAAGAATAAGATGGTGTGACGGTTCATCAGATAGGGTTCTCCTAGATTCACCAATACTTTGGGCGAGGATGCCCATGAGTTTCTACTTAGATCTAATGAGAGGTTTAATAACCTTGGGTAAGTATAGTCTCATGGAGTCAATTACACTTCTTACTAGTTGGAGGGGCCAATGAAGCATTGGTGGAGATCCTATTTAGATTACTAACTAGTTGGGTCACTTTTGATGACTTGGGCTTAGTTCTCTTAGGCTTTCTTTTAGAAGTATGTACGTCGTAGTCAGAGAGAGCGGTTGCAAGATGAGTACTCAAATATTACTCAGGGATCACTTTCAGTTGCAGAGTATGAGGCACGGTTCCATGAGTTGGTGAGACTTACATCTATGTTTATGCCAACAGAGAAGGAGAGAGTTCATATGTTTTTCATATGGCTCTCGTTTCCTCTTAGATTAGCGACATAGTATAAAGTGGCATCAGTTGTTTTTTTGCAGAAAGTTGATCATGCACATACCTTCGAGGGGATTCATCGTGAGGCCTATACAGACAGCGACTAGAGGCCCCATTGTCAGGATAGATTTAGCGGGTCTCTATCCCATAGTAGAGGGTTTCAGGCCGAGGGTATCCACAATAGTATCAACCTAGTAGGTCAATTCAGGTAGCTCTACAGATAACAGATGGTGGCATGACAGGTGCTAGTGGTCAGATGGTTTAGACTTCTCAAGATTCACATTCAGGTTATTTAGGTCAAGGTGGATAGTCAGTTTCAGGTGAGTCCTCTCAGAGGAGCAGTTCTATTAGGGGTTGCTACAAGTGTGGGGTTTCCCGAGAGTGTCCTACGATGAATCATTGTAGGAGGTATAGTCAGTTAGTTCCATAGGGTTATCTAGGTCAGCTGGTTCAAGCCCCTAGGGCTCTTGTTCAGGATACTAGGGGTGGTCCTCATAGTACTAAAGATGGTCCTTAGGCAAGAAGATCGGGTGGTCGAGGTGGAAAAAGACATACATATGATTTTTCAAAAATATTAGAGGCAGAGTTAGGAGTCCTAGATTTGGAATCATTTGGGGATTTGTTTTGATAGTTTTAGTGTCCTCAAATGCCTAATTTATGATATAAACTAACGTTAAAGACTTGATTTCCAGGTATGCTGATTAAAGAGCAAAGCAAGGACACTAACAGGCAAAAAGGAACAAAACAAGTTGAAGAAGTAGAGAAAGCTGAAGAAGTAGAGAAAGGTGATCCTGGTGATCACCAAGACCACTCGGCGACTTGCCGAGTGGCTCTTCAGTCTGCCTAAAGTTCCAGTGTGCCAGCCCTGAGGGATGAAACTAAATCGGCGACAGGAAAGAGACAGTCGGTAAATCATCGATCAGTTTCGCGATGACAAGGTTGATCACCCAAAGTTACAAGACTTGAGGATGCTGAGAGCCAATGCATAAAGGCGATATAAGAGAGAAAATGGTGGTTCACCAAATCACTTGGTGAACCCGACTTGCCTCGCCTAATGGCCCTCCGTGGCTAATTTTTGGCGAATATAAATAGGACTTTGAACTATAAATTTGTAGAGCTAGCTACCATTTAGAATAGTTTTATTTGAACTTTGTGAGTTTCTTTGTAGACTTGATGGCTTTTTGAGACTCAATTCGGAGACTTTACAAGTGGGTTACTAATGTTCTTCAATTTGGATCACTGTAAAGGCTTGAATACTCTTACCCAGTTGATGGCTAATCGATTTGGTAACCGATTTTACCTTTTTATGATGCTTGGCTAAAACTCCAATTCTTGGGGTGTGATCATGGGTTGAATTAGCTTGTGGGTATTGTTTATTACTAGTTTAAATGCTATATTTAATTGGGTTTAATCATTAGCTGAGGTTTAATTTCTGAATTGTAGTTGCAGATGCAGTTCTATTTTTGTGTTCTTAGCTTGCTCGATAGAGAAGTTTTGGAACTAAGGTTTTTGATTAATAGTTTGTATGTATTGGGTTGATATGGGTTCAGCTCGATAGAGTCAATACTAAACCCAATCCTACCCATCTAGCTCGAGAGAGTGGATGAATTAAGGTGTGGGATGTTCTTAATTGCTATGCTTGTTGATGTTCAAAAGGGATCACATGATTCGGGTTAGTTGTTCAAGAGAAAGCTATCTCCCTTATAGTCTAGCATACCCAATGATATTTAGCTTCTTACTAATAGTTACAATTATCCATTTAGCATAATTTGCCTATAATCGATCACATCCCGAAAATTCCTCTACGTATTGTTATTTCAATTTTGTGTGACTGATGTGTAGTGGATAATTGCAAACAAAAACCCCCATCTGACATTCGTGTCACCCCTTTTGATTTATTTCATGTCTTTTTTTAATATATCTATTCATATATCTAGTTAGATCACATTTGTAGTTCTTAACTGAATTTGAACACGTACCACTCCATGTGGGTTCGACCCCAACTCATTTCTTGGGTTTACACTACTTAATGATTGTTTGCACCTAGAATTGGATGAGGTGTATTTGACACGTTTATAAAAAATGGTGCCACTATCGGGGAGTGGTGTTGTTTAAAATTCTTTTAGTGAAGTTAAATTGTGATTTATTTTTTTGTTGTTGAATCTACTTACTTTAATTTTTGGTTTTGTGTTGCTTGTGTTGAACAGAGGAAGAGATGAGTGTAAACGGGAGTAATGGTAGCCAAGTGGGCCACCAAGATGATGTTGGAAACCTTAATGATGTAAATGACCCAATTCCATTGGGTGGTGTGGGTGCAATACGTCTACCTCTAACTGAAGGAAACACTATTTTTCACATCACTAGCACAATGCTTCAGCTTCTACAATTGAAAGGATTATTTGGGGGGCTAGCTCATGAGGATCCCCATGAGCATAATTGAAACTTCGTGGATGTTTGTGGTCAGTTCTCATTTAAGAACATATCACAAGAATCAATCTGTCTCAGGTTTTTCCCATTCTCTTTGATAGGTGAAGCTACCAAATGGTTATCTGAGTTGCCAAGAGACTCCATTACCTCTTGGGATAAGTTGATCACAGTATTCCAAGTGATATTCTTGCCCCATCGAAGATGATGATACTAAGAGATAGCATCCAAGGTTTTAAACGTTTGAAAGGTTAGCCAATCCACGAGACGTGGCTGAGGTTTAAGAAGTTGGTGATACAATGCCCAACTCATGGAGTTCCAAATAATGTGTTGTTGCAATACTTCTATAGGAGCCTTGACTCGGTGAATAAATGAGTTGTTAATCAACTCGTTCCAAGTGGTATAATGCAACAACCCTATGAAGTAGCGTCTCAACTCCTTGATTGCATGACCAAGATAAATAGGGCATGGTAGACTCGTGAAGACCAAGTCTCTCCTCTCATTTTTAGAAAGATAAAAGAGAAGACCGAAAAGGATAAAGAGAGAGACCAAAACAAGGCCAAAATGATGGCCCAACTGGATATTTTGGCAAAAAATGTCATGGGTGTTGGTACAAAGAGTGTTAATGTTATGGGTGTTGGTGGAGTAAACCCCGCTGAAGCACAATTTAAAGCAATGTACAACGAGGAAGTGAACTTCCTATCCAATCATGGAGGAGGCTATTGTGCAAACTACCCAAGACCGGGTGGAAATGTAACAACCCGAAAATGCTAACAAGATGTCGAAAGTCGATAAACCACTGCTTAATTACTACAATATGTTTTATTCTCATTTTGGGAACTTCAAATAATGTTATATTTGCAACCTTGCTTAAAATAATTGTCATCGTAATTTAATGTTTTGTATGGGGGTATTTGCGTAATATTTTAATTAGAAATATGTATAGTTTTAAAAAGGAGGTGAAGGATATATATATATATATATATATATATATATAGGTGTATATGTATGCAATTGGGCAGCACACAATTATTTGGGCAGCCAACTTTTAGGGACAGCTGTGTATATGATAAGCACCTCTTGTGTTACTATATTTTGACACCTCCTCTTAGGAAATTCGTCTCAACTGAAGTATAAGTCCCTTAGAACACTATCTAACCTATTGTTCTTCAAGATCACAAGAGAAAATCTTGGTCCTTTTGGCTGGAAATCGAGTTACACTCTTCTCTTTGGTAAGTAGTAAAACCTGTTTTTGAGCTGGGTAGCGTTTAGTAGATTAAGCATATATCATTCTGTAGAACTCTGTTTACTGTGAATAAATATGATTTGGAAATATAATTCGTATATGTACAACTCTTATGTTGATGTTAAACTCTAATTTGGTTATTATGAATTCTAAATATGGGACGCATCACAGGACAAGTTCTGTCTAGATTCTGAAGTTTGAAATCCTGTATGGACAACTGTTAGTGTTTTGAATATATCTTTTGATCCAAAATACATTTTGCGGTAATTCTTGATTGTTTGCAACCTTAAGAGAGGTACCTACATCTTTAATGAAGAGTATACAGTCCAGTTTGGCTTTTTGCCATTTCAAATTTTAGTTGCGATATGAGGTACTAGGATGGCTAGAATTTACTGTTCTGGGAACATAGTCGTATTTGTACAGGCTAGGCTTACTTGTGATGATAACCCTATTTTTACGTCATCATTATTGAGCTGCTAGAAAGTAAATAAGTTATTGAATTCATTTTTTAAGGTTGTATATCCTTGTATACAAGTTGAAGACTTTGATACGCTGATTGGTCTACGGTTTGACTCGTGGAGTTTTGTTGGACTGTTTGTGTGCTAAAGAACTGCGGTTTGTGTATAAACTTGTACTTGTACACTTTTTACCTGCTGGTATATCTGAAAGTTTATCTTGGTACCTTGGTTATCCCTTCTCACTTTGCATTGTCGTGTTGGTATCCTTTAAGACATTTTAAGACGCTTGTGTAACTCGCCCACTTGTATGGATTGTCTGATCACTTGGCACTCTTGTTGGGATTTTGTCCTTCTTGTGGCTGTGACTTCGCCACGCTTGACATGCCTCTTGGTTCGGATCATTTGCCATCTTGACTCTGGATTATTAGTTCGTCTTAATAATGGAAGTTGTCCATTTTAAGTACGAACTAGGAAGCCATTTTTCATATGGTTCTTGGTTCTCTTGATTATTGGGTTTTGACCCTTCTTGATGTAGGGTGTTGATCCTTCTTGATACCTGCTCGTGCTTAGTGTGACGACATGATGTATTTATTGGGTGAGCTTTGTTATTGAATCTCTTGAAAAGTTGTGCTAGGAGCATTCTTGACATTTGGACCTTTAAATATTGAACTTGATACTCCTTGTATATTGTTTACTTGATTTATTGATTTTGTTTCGATCGTGCTGCCCTTGACTTGAGAATGATAACTTGTTGAATTTGAGGGCTCCGAACCTATAGTTTTTACACAACTAAGCTATATGCTTAGCGATAGTTATTTCTATCGTAGGGGCTGTTCGCAATGATGCTTGAAGTTGGCCATTGAAGATAGAGATTTTGAAAGCCTTAAGGAACATCACATTTGCATATAGGCATATATAGTTTGTATAAACCTTGGGACTTGTACATGATCTTTGAGCTGTATATTTACATGAATTTTGAGGGCTGATTTGGTCATGTCACCATGGATTGTATTATAAGTACGGTTGTACGTTTTTATCTTTTTGGGGTGTGTAAACCCAAGCCTTGTAATATACTAGTTTGCTATATGTCTTGAAAGTTGTGTGAAGCATGAGCCAGCTGATTTTGGTCGGTTAGTTGCTTAATTTTTTTTTTAGTTGGAGTTCGTTATAAATCTAATCCCTCTACTAGATTAAAATCAGTATGCCTCATTAATCGGTTTTGAATGTCGCAATTACTTAATTACATTTCGTGTTTAAGTAGTGGTATCGTTTTAAAAGGGTCGCTACAGGAAGTCAAGGTTGGAATACAGAGGAAAGCTGGATAGACCGTGAGAGAGATAGGTGTGATCATAATGCCACTTGGAAGGAAAGAGAGGGTAATAAGGATAGGTATGTCCCTCCCCATGAGCGTCAAAAGCCCAGGGAATCTAAAGGTGGTCGTACAGAAGATATGCTCTCACGCATTCTCAACTAAGTTGATGGGTCAGACAAAGTGTTAAAAGAGATGAAAGAGGATGTCTCATCTCTCACTCAGATGGTGACCTCTCACTCAGTCTCTATTAGGCAGCGGGAGACCCAAATGGGTCAAATTTCTTCTCTTTTGAATCCAAGAAAACAAAGGGGGTTGCCTAGTGACATAATGGCAAACCCCAAAAATGAAGCTTGATTTCGTATCCTCGTAGTGCCACGACGTTAACTAAGGCGCTTCTTTGGAGCTTTTAATGCTTTAGTCTTTGATTTTGAATAATGGATGTTGATTGTGCAGGTTGAAAGGTGAAAAGATTTGGAAAATGAGAAGTTTGGCGAGCACAAGTCCATTCGG